>SZWC01000573.1:261075-314764 GCA_023375785.1 Penium margaritaceum | reverse complement strand
CACACACACACACACACACACACACACACACACACACACACACACACACACACACTGCCAATAATGATCTAGGGAATGTAGGCCCATGCTAGACAGCACAGGAGCTTTGGTGGTGAGCGAGAGAATGGAAGCGCCAATTTTGGCCTAAGTTTGGACGGCGTAGATTAGTAAACAAGGGAGGGAATACAATGAGCCCTATTGAGAGCTTATGTACAAGGGAATTGCACCTAGCCCGCCATGCCGAGTCATTCCCGTCGCACCACAAGGCACGAACAGGGAATACTCAGATCATAGAATGTGAAACCACACAAGGGAGGTCTCCCAAGGCACTGGAACAGCCAACCGTGTGTCCGGGTCTCCACCAACAAATAAATATGCAATATATCCAAAACACATCCAGAATCAAGGGTGATGTTCTAGCACCACCGGCAAGATAAGTTTAGGCCTCCCGAGAAGCCAGAACATGTCACCGGGCGTCCGGGTCTTGACCACACGCAAACTACATATTTCTGGGAAAAAGTCAACAAGGACTCGATCAATTTGTGCTGGGTCTCCTGAGGTACCGGTACAAACCACAGTGTACTGGGTCTCGGCCACAAGGAGAATGCAGAACATGTCAGAGACAATATGCGGCAGATTATCATGGGATCTCGCAGAGCACTGGCATAGACCACCAAGTGCCAGAGTCTTCACCACCAAGAAAACTCTATCAGCCATGCATGGGTGAACTAAGTGGCTAGGATGCTCCATACGCTTAACAAAATGAGTGATGTACCTGCTGGAGAACCATCAACACAAAGTAGGAAGTTCTTGCTACACAAGATTGTATGACAATTAGACAGCTTAAATTCCATACACTAACACTCCTTGTGGGTTGCAAGAGCTGTCAAGAAGGTACTAGCTGGGAAGATACATATGCTCCACCATAATGATAGAATCCTGGGAACATGAGCCCTAATGGCACTGTACCTGAATAAGTGTACCCCCCTTGCATTCAAAATGCTACAAAACTGTCGCTTGTAGAGAACTATACATCTCCTCCTGGCTGAACGATCCTTGGAAGAACCATCAAACAAAGTCTATACCTCATAGTAGCTACGGATGTGAAAGATCATTAGGGAGGGGAGGATGAGGCTAAAATGGCTACCATGCACACAACTCACTTATGCATTGTTGATAGACAATGCATGAGTGAGTCACTCACCAAGTAAAGAGTGGTACAAGAAGATTACGTCAGTCTTACTTCACACGCATGGAGGTTGCCAAAGATCCAAGCTGGGAGGGAGTTGGGCCTCTCCATTGGGAGTTGGGCCTCTCCATTGGCCAAATTCTTCAGTTCACCCTAATTGCGCACTAGTTCTGCCCTAGTTGCGCCTTAGCTGCGCCCTGGTTGCGCCCCAGTTGTGCCCCAATTGCATCCCAATTAGGCCCTAGTTGGGCCCCAGTTGCGCCCCTGTTGTGTCCTAGTTGTGCCATTGTTGCACCCTAATTGTGCCCTAGGTACGCCCTAGTTGCACCCTAGTTGCGCCCGAGTTGCATCCTAGTTGCGCCCTACTTGTACCCTAGTGGCGCCCTACTTGTGTCCTACTTGCATCCTAGTTACGCCCTACTTGGGTCATAGTTGCACCCTAGTTGCACCCTACTCGCGCCCTATTTGCACCCTACTTGCGCCCAAGTTGGGCCCTAGTTGCACCCTAGTTGCATCCTACTTGCTTCTTACTTGCAGCCTACTTGCGTCCTACTTGCACCCTAGTTGTGCCCTAGTTGCACCATAGTTACACCCTAGTTGCTCCATACTTGCGACCTACTTGCACCCTAGTTGCGACCTACTTGCGCCCTAGTTGCAGCCTAGTTGCACCCTACTTGCACCCAACTTGAACCCTACTTGTGCCCTACTTGCACCCTAGTTGTGCCCTAACTACGCTCTAGTTACGCCCTAGTTGTGCCCTACTTGTGCCCTAGTTGCGCCCTAGTTATGCACTAGGTGCGCCCTACTCACGCCCCTCTTGCACCTTACTAGCACCCTACTTGCACCCTACTTGCACTGTGGTTGCGCCCTACTTGTGCCCTAGTTGCGTCCTAGTTGTGCCCTACTTGCGTCCTACTTGTGGCCTGCTTGCATCCTAGTTGCGTCCTAGTTACATCCTAGTTGTGCCCTTGTTGCGCCCTACTTGCACCCTACTTGCGCCCTTCTTGAGGCCTAGATGCGTCCTAGTTGCGACCTTGTTGTGTCCTACATGCTCACTACTTGCGCCCTACTTGCGCCCCAGTTGCGCCCTAGTTGTGCCCTAGTTGTGCATTACTTGCACCCTACTTGCGCCCTACTTGCACCCTATATTCGCCCTAGTTGTGCCCTAGTTGTGCATTACTTGCACCCTACTTGCGCCCTACTTGCGCCCCAGTACCGCCAGTGTTGTGCCCTAGTTGTGCATTACTTGCACCCTACTTGCGCCCTACTTGCACCCTATATTCGCCCTAGTTGTGCCCTAGTTGTGCCCTACTTGTGCCCTACTTTCACCTTAGTTGCGCCCTACTTGCGTTCAAGTTGCGCCCTAGTTACACCCTACTTGCGCTGTACTTGTGCCCTACTTGCGCCCTTGTTGCGTCCAAGTTGTGCCCTAGTTGCACCCTAGATGTGTCCTACTTGCACCCTACTTGCACCCTAGTCACACTAGTTGCATCCTAGTTGCACCCTACTTGCACCCTACTTGCGTCCTACTTGCACCCTACTTGCTTCCTACTTGCGCCCTACTTGTGCCCTAGTTGCGCCCTAGTTGTGCCCTAGTTGCACCCTAGTTGTGACCTACTTGCGTCCTAGTTATGTCCTAGTTGCCCCCTAGTTGCACACTACTTGCGCCCTACTTGCGCCCCAATTGCACCCTACTTGGGTCCTAGTTGTGCCCTAGTTGCGCCCTAGTCATGCCCTACTTGTGCTCTGCTTGCGTCCTACTGGTGCCCTAATTTTGTCCTACCTTTGCCCTAGCCGTGTCCTAGTTGCACCCTATTTGCACCCTTCTTGCGTCCTACTTGCACTCTACTTGGACCCTAGTTGCGCCCTTGTTGTGCCCTAGTTGCGCCTTAGTTGGGCACTAGCTACGCCCTAGTTGCACCCTAGTTGCGCCCTAGTTGAGCCCTACTTGTCCTATTGTTGTGCCCTAGTTGAATCCTAGTTGCGCCCTAGTTGTGTCCTCGTTGTGCCCTACATGCACCTTAGTTACACCCTAGTTTTGCTTGAGTTGAGCACTAGCTGCGCCCTAGTTTGGCCGTACTTGTGCCCTAGTTGCTCCCTAGTTGTGCGCTAGTTGCTCCCTAGTTGCGCCCTAGTTGCGCCCTAGTTGTGCCCTAGTTGCGCCCTAGTTGCGTACGAGTTGTTTCCTAGTTGCACCCGAGTTGCGCCTAAGTTGCGCCCTAGTTGCACCCCAATTGCGCCCAAGTTGTACTCCTATTGCACCCTAGTTGCGCCCTAGTTGCACACTAGTTTTGCCGTAGATGAGCCCTATTAGCGTCCTGGTAACATCATAGTTGCGCCCTCGATGCACCCCACTTGCCCCTGACTTGCGCCCTAGTTGTGTCCGTCTTGCGTCCTAGTTGCACTCTAGTTGTGGCCTACTTGCGTCCTACTTGCGCCCTGCTTGCCTCGTAGTTGCACCTTAGTTACACCCTAGTTGTGCCCTACTTGCGCCCTACTTGAGCCCAAGTTGCGCCTCAGTTGGGCACAAGCTGCGCCCTAGTTGTGCCCTAGTTGCACCCTAGTTACGCCCTAGTTGCACCCCAATTGCACCCTAGTTGCGTCCTAGTTGCACTCTAGTTGTGCCTTACTTCCGGTCTACTTCTACCTTTGTTGCGCATTACTTGCGCCCTTCATACACCCAACTTGCGCCCTACTTGCATCCTAGTTCCATCCCTTATTGCGCCCTAACTGCACCCTAATTGTACCCTACTTGTGCCCTAGTTGCATCCTAGTTGCGCCATATTTGCACCCTACATACGCCTCAGTTAGGCACTAGCTACACCCTATTTGTACCCTAGTTGTACCCTACTTGCACCCTAGTTGCATCCTAGCTGCACCCTAGGTATGCCCTTGTTGGACCCTACTTGCGCCCTATTTGCGTCTTAGTTGGGAACTAGCTACGTCCTAGTTTGGCCGTACTTGTGGGTACAAGTACGGCTAAACTAGGACGTAGTTACTCCCTAGCTGTACGCTAGTTGCTCCCTAGTTGCGCCCTAGTTGCGCCCTTGTTGCGCCCCAATTGCACCCCAGTTGCCCTCCAGTTGTGCCCTAGTTGCATTGTAGTTGCACCCTAGTTGCATCCTAGGCGCACCCTAGTTGCAGCCTAGTTACGCCCTAGTTGTGGCCTACTTGTGCCATACTTGTACCCTAGTTACGCCCTACTTGCACCCTAGATATACCCTCCTTGCATCTTAGTTGTGCCCAAGTTGAGCTCTACTTGCACCCTAGTTGCGCCCTAGATGCACCCTAGTTGTGCCCTAGTTGCACCCTAGTTGCGCCCTACTTGCACCATACTTGCGCCTTACTTGCGTCCTACTTGCGTCCTACTTGCACCTTAGTTGCACCCTAGTTGCATCCTAGTTGCGCCCTCATTGCACCCTACTTGCGTCCTACTTGCACCCTACTTGCGCCCAACTTGCGCCCTAGTTGCGCCCTAGTTACGCCCTTGTTGCGCCTTGCTTTGCTTCTAGTTGCGCCCTAGTTGTGCCCTAGTTGCGCCCTAGTCGTGCCCTACTTACACGTTATTTATGCCCTCGTTGCGCCCTAGTTGAGCCCTAGTTGCGCCCTAGTTGCGCCCTACTTACGTCCTAGTTGCGCCCTAGTTGCGCCCTTGTTGCGCCCTACCAGCAACCTACTTGCACCCTAGCTGCGTCCTACTTGCGCCCTAGTTGTACCCTAGTTACGCCTTACTTGCACCCTACTTGCGCTCTACTTATGCCCTTGATGTGCCCTCATTGCGCCCTAGTTGTACCCTAGTTGCACCCTAGTTGCGCCCTACTTGCGTCGTACTTGCACCCTAGATGCGCCCTAGTTGCGCCCTAGTTGCGGCCTTGTTGTGCCGTACTTGCACCTTACTTGCGCCCTAGTTTCACACTAGGTGTGTCCTAGTTGTGCCCTCGTTGTCCCTATTCGTGCCCTACTTGTGCTCCACTTGCACCCTACTTGCATCCTGGTTGCATCCTAGTTTCGCCCTAGTTGTGCCCTAGATGCACCCCAGATGCTCCCTTGTTGCGCCCTCGCTTCACCCTCGTTGTACCCTAGTTGTGCCCTTGTTGCGCCCTACGTGCACCCTACTTGCGCCCCAGTAACACCCTAGTTGCGCCCAAGTTGTGCCCTAGTTGTGCCCTAGTTTTTGCGCCCTAGTTGCACCCTACTTGTGCCGTACTTGCATCCTAGTTACACCCTAGTTGCGCTCTAGTTGCCCCCTAGTTACGCCCTACATGCACCCTACTTGTGCATTACTTGCGCCCTAGTTGTGCCTTAGGTGTGCCATACTTGCACCCTACTTGCACCCTACTTGTGCCCTTCTCACACTCTACTTGCACCCTACTTGCGCCCTAGCTGCACCCTGGTTGTGCCCTAGTTGAGTCGTAGTTGTGCCCTACTTGTACCCTACTTGCGCCCTACTTGCACCCTAGTTGCGCACTAGTTGCGCTCTAGTTGCACCCTACTTGCGCCCTACCTACGTCCTACTTGCACCCTAGTTGCGCCCTAGTTGCGTGCGAGTTGCGCCCTAGTTGCGTCCTTGTTGCGCCCTACTTGCGCCCTAGTTGTGCCCCCGTTGCATCCAAGTTGCACCTCACTTGCACCCTACTTGCACCCTACATGCACCCTAATTGTGCCTTAGTTGCGCCCAAGTTGTGCCCTAGTTGCGCCTTACTTGTGCCCTAGTTGCACCCTAGTTGCACCGTAGTTGCGCCATAGTTACGCCCTAGTTGTGCCCTAGTTGCGCCCTAGTTGCACTCTAGTTGCTTCCTAGTTGCGCCTTAGTTGCGCCCTACTTGCGCCCTACTTGCGTCCTTGTTATGCCCTAGTTGCGTCCTAGGTGCATCCTACTTGCACCTTACTTGCGTCCTACGTGGACCCTAGTTGCGCCCTAGGCAAGCCCTAGTTACGCCATACTTGCACCCTATTTGTGCCCTACATGCGTCCTACTTGCGTCTTAGTTGCACCCTAGTTGTTCCCTAGTTTTGCCCAACTTGCGCCCTACTTGCGCCCTAGTTATGCCCTAGTTGCGCTTTAGTTGCGCTCTAGTTGTGCCTCAGTTGGGCACTAGCTATCCCCTGCTTTGCACCCTAGTTGCGTCCTTGTTGCGCCCTACTTGCGCCCTAGTTGTGCCCTAGTTGCGCCCTACTTGCGCCTCACTTGGGCAATAGCTGCGCCCTAGGTCGGCAGTGCATGTGTCCTAGTTGCTCCCTAGTTGTGCGCTAGTTGCTCCGTAGTTGCGCCCTAGCAATAACCTAGTTGCTCCCCAGTTGCGCCACACTTGTGTCCCAGTTGTGCCCCATTTGCGTCCCACTCGCGTCCCCATTGCGCCCCAGTTGCACCCCTGTTACACCATAGTTGCGCCCTACTTGCGCCCTAGTTGTGCCCTACATGCACCATAGTTGCACCCTTGTTGCATCCTAGTTGCACCCTACTTGCGTCCTAGTTGTACCCTACTTGCACCCTAGTTGCGCCCTAGTTACGCCCTACTTGCACCTTACTTGCATCCTACTTGCACCCTACTTGTGCCCTAGTTGCGCGCTATTTGCATCGTAGCTACGCCCTACTTGCACCCTAGTTGCACCCTTATTGCGACCTACGTCCACCCTACTTCCGTCCTACCTGCACCAGTTGCACCCTACTTGGGCCTCCCTTGGGCACTAGCTTTGCCCTAGTTGGGCCATACTTGCGTCCTAGTCACGTCCTACTTGCGCCCTACTTGCGTACTTATTGCATCCTAGTTGCACCCTAGTTGCACCCTAGTTGCACCCTAGTTGCGCCCTACTTCCGCCCTACTTGCGCCCTACTTGCGGCCTACTTGTGCCCTACTTGCGCCCTACTTGCGCCCTACTTACGCCCTACTTGCGCCCTACTTGCGCCCTACTTTCGCCCTACTTGCGCCCTACTTGCCCCCTACTTGCGCCCTACTTGCGCCCTACTTGCGCCTTAGTTAAACCCTAGTTGCTCCCTAGTTGCACTCGTGTTACACCCCAGTTGCGCCCTAGTTACGCCCTAGTTCCACCCCAGTTGCGCCCCTATTGCATCCTTGTTGCACCCCCGTTGTACCTCAATTGCCCCCTATTTGCACCCTAGTTGCCCCCTAGGTGTGTCCTTTGCATCCGAGTTATACCCTAGTTACGCCCAAGTTGCACCCTATTTGTGCCCTAGTGGTACCCTAGTTGTGCCCTAGTTACGCCCTAGTTGTACACTAGTTCTGTCCTACTTGCGCCCTAGTTGCGTCCTAGCTGTGCCCTAGTTCCACCCTACTTGCGCCCTACTTGTATCCTTGTTGCGTCCTAGTTCCGCTCTAGTTGCGCCCTTGTTTCGCCCTAGTTAAGCCCTGGCTTTGTCCTACTTGATCCTACTTGCGCACTACTTGCGTCCTAGTTGCGCCCTCGTAACACCCTACTTGTGCCCTACTTGTGTCCTGCTTGCACCCTACTTGTGCACTAAATGCGCCCTAGTTGTGCCCTAATTACGCCCTAGTTGCGCCGTTCTTGTGCCCTAGTTGCGCCCTCCTTCCGCCCTAGTTACGTCCTACTTGCACCTTACTTGCGCCTTACTTACAGCCTAGTGTCACAAAATTTCTGCCCTAGTTCTGCCATAGTTGCACCCTTCTTGCGCCCTAATTGCACCCCACTTATGCCCTACTTGTACCCTAGTTACACCCTACTTGTGCCCTACTTGCGTCCTTCTTGTCCCCTACTTGCGCCCTACTTGTGCCCTACTTGTGTCCTAGTTGTGTCCTAGCTGCGCCCTACTTGCACCCTACTTTCGCCCTACTTGCGCCCTACTTGTGCACTAGTTGCGCCCTGCTTGTGCCCTACTTGCACCCGAGTTGCACACTACTTGTGCCCTGGTTGTGCTGTAGTTGCGCCCTACTTGCACCATGGTTGCGCCATAGTTGCGCACTTCTTGCGTCCTACTTGCATCTTAGTTGCACCCTAGTTGTTCGCTAGTTTTGCCCAACTTGCGCCCTACTTGCGCCCTAGTTATGCCCTAGTTGCGTTTTAGTTGTGCTCTAGTTGCGCCTCAGTTAGGCACTAGCTACCCCCTGCTTTGCACCCTAGTTGCGTCCTTGTTGCGCCCTCCTTGTGCCCTAGTTGTGCCCTAGTTGCGCCCTACTTATACCTCACTTGGGCAATAACTGCGCCCTAGGTCGGCAGTACATGTGTCCTAGTTGCTCCCTAGTTGTGCGCTAGTTGCTCCGTAGTTGCGCCCTAGCAATAACCTAGTTGTTCCCCAGTTGCGCCACACTTGTGTCCCAGTTGAACCCCATTTGCGTCCCACTCGCGTCCCCGTTGCACCCCAGTTGTACCCCTGTTACACTGTAGTTGCGCCCTACTTGCGCCCTAGTTGCGCCCTACATGCACCATAGTTGCACCCTTATTGCGCCCTAGTTGCACCCTACTTGCGTCCTAGTTGTACCCTAGTTGCACCCTAGTTGCGTCCTAGTTACACCCTACTTGCACCCTACTTGTGTCCTACTTGCACCCTACTTGTGCCCTAGTTGCGCCCTATTTGCATCGTAGCTACGCCCTACTTGCACCCTAGTTGTACCCTAATTGCGACCTACGTCCGTCCTACTTCCGTCCTACCTACACCAGTTGCACCCTACTTGCGCCTCCCTTGGGCAATAGCTTCGCCCTAGTTGGGCCATACTTGCGTCCTAGTCGCATCCTACTTGCGCCCTACTTGCGTACTTCTTGCATCCTAGTTGCACCCTAGTTGCGCCCTAGTTGCACCCTTGTTGCGCCCTACTTGCGCCCTACTTGCGCCTTGGTTACACCCTAGTTGCTCCCTAGTTGCACCCGTGTTACACCCTAGTTGCGCCCTAGTTGCGCCCTAGTTCCACCCCAGTTGCGCCCCTATTGCATCCTTGTTGCACCCCCGTTGTACCTCAATTGCCCCCTATTTGCACCCTAGTTGCCCCCTAGGTGTGTCCTAGTTGCGTCCGAGTTATGCCCTAGTTGCGCCCATGTTGCACCCTATTTGTGCCCTAGTGGTACCCTAGTTGCGCCCTAGTTGCACTCTAGTTGCACTCTACTTCCGTCCTACTTGTGCCCTAGTTGCGTCCTAGCTGTGCCCTAGTTCCACCCTACTTGGGCGCTACTTGCATCCTTGTTGCACCTTAGTTCCGCTCTAGTTGTGCCCTTGTTTTGCCCTAGTAAAGCCCTGGTTTTGTCCTACTTGATCCTACTTGCGCACTAGTTGCGTCCTAGTTACGCCCTAGTAACGCCCTACTTGTGCCCTACTTGTGTCGTGCTTGCACCCTACTTGTGCACTAAATGCACCCTAGTTGTGCCCCAGTTACGCCCTAGTTGCGCCGTTCTTGTGTCCTAGTTGCGCCCTCCTTTCGCCCTAGTTGCGCCCTACTTGCACCCTACTTGCGCCTTACTTACAGCCTAGTTACACACAATTCCCACCCTAAATCTGCCCTAGTTGCACCCTTCTTGCGTCCTAATTGCACCCCACTTACGCCCTACTTGTACCCTAGTTACACCCTACTTGTGCCCTACTTGCGTCCTTCTTGCCCCCTACTTGCGCCCTACTCGTGCCCTTCTTGTGTCCTAGTTGTGTCCTAGTTGCGCCCCACTTGCACCCTATTTTTGCCCTACTTGCGCACTACGTGTGTACTAGTTGCGTCCTGCTTGTGCCCTACTTGCACCCTAGTTGTACACTACTTGTGCCCTAGTTCTACCGTAGTTGCACCCTACTTGCGCCCTTCTTGCACCCTAGTTGCGCCTTACATGCACCCTACTTGTACCCTAGTTGTGTCCTAGGTGCGCCCTACTTACGCCCTACTTATGCCGTACTTGCACCCTAGTTGCACTCTAATGGTGCCCTAGTTGCGTTCAACTTGCATCCTACTTGAGTCCTAGGTGCGCCCTAGTGGCGATCTAGTTGCGCCCTAGTTGTGTTCTAGTTTCTCCCTAGTTATGCCCTAGCTGTGCGCTAGTTGTGTCCTAGTTGCGCCATATATGCGCCTCAGTTGCGCCCAACTTGTGCCCTAGTTGCGCCCTAGTTGCACCCTAGTTGCACCCTAATTGCACTCTACTTACGCCCTATTTGCCCCCTACATGTGCCCTACTTTCGTCCTAGTTGAATACTAGTTTTGCCCTAGTTACGCCCTACTTGCACCGTACTTGGGTCCTACTTGTACCCTAGTTGTACCCTAGTTGCTTCCTACTTGCGCCCTACTTGGGCCCTACTTGCACCCTACTTGCGCTCTAGATGCGCCCTAGTTGCTCCCTAGTTGTGCTCTATTTGCGCCCTTGTTGTGCCCTAGTTGTGCCTTAGTTACGCCCTACTTGCGCCCTAGTTACGCCCTACTTGCACCCTAGTTATGCTCTAGTTGCACCCTAGTTGCGCTCTTCTTGTGCCCTACTTTTGCCCTACTTGTACCCTAGGTGCACCCTAGTTGCTCCCTAGTTGTCCCCTACTTGCTTCCTACTTATGCCCTAGTTGTGCCCTACTTGCACCTTACTTGCGCCCATGTTGCGTCCAAGTTGCGCCCTACTTGCGCCCTACTTGCGCCCGACTTGCGCCCTACTTGTGCTCTAGTTGCGCCCTTGTTGTGCCTTACTCGTGCCCTACTTGCATCCTAGTTGTGCCCTTGTTGCGCCCTTCTTGCGCCCTAGTTGCTCTCTAATTGCGCCTCACTTGGGGAATAGCAACACCGTAGTTTGGTCGTACTTGTGCGCTAGTTGCTCCCTAGTTGTCCGCTAGTTGCTCCCTAGTTGTGCCATAGTTACGCCCTAGTTACGCCTTAGTTGCACCCCTATTACGCCCTAGTTGCACCCCTATTGTGTCCTAATTGCGCCCTAGTTGCACCTTAGTTGTGCCCTAGGTGCGCCTAAGTTGGGCCCTAGTTATGCCCTAGTTGTGCCCAAGTTGCACCCTACTTTTGCCCTACTTGTACCCTAGTTGCGCCCTACTTGCGCCCTTCTTGCATCCTATTTGCGTCCTACTTCGGCCCTAGTTGTGCCCTACTTGCACCCTCCTTGCGCCCTAATGGCACCCTAGTTGCACCCTACTTGCGCCCTACTTGTACCCTATTTCTGCACTACTTGCACCCTACTTGCGCCATACGTGCGTCCCACTTACGCACTACTTATGCCCAAGTTACGCCCTTGTAGCGCCCTAGCCGCAACCTAGTTACACCGTACTTGCACTCTGCTTGCGCCCTAGTTGCGTCCTACTTGCGTCCTAGTCGCACCCTAGTTGCACCTTTGTAAAGCTCTACTTGCGCCCTAGTTGCGCCCTAGTTGCGCCCGACTTACGCCCTACTTGCGCAATACTTGTGCCCTACGTGTACCATATTTGTGCCCTAGTTGCGGCCTAGTTCCGCCCTAGTTGCGCTCTCATTGCGCCCTCCTTGCATCCTACTTACGCCCTAGTTGCACCTTTGATGCGTCCTAATTGTGCCCTTGTTACGTCCTAGTTGCGCCCTACTTGGGCCCTACTTGTGCCCTACTTGCACCCTAGTTGGGCTCTAGTCACACCCTAGTTAAGTTCTACGTGCGTCCTACTTTCGCCCCACTTGATCCCTAGTTGTGCCCCAGTTACCCCCTAGTTGTGCCCTAGTTGTGCCCTAGCTGTGCCCTAGTTGTGCCCTACTTGTGCCCTACTTTCACCCTAGTAACATCCTAGTTGCGCCCAAGTTGTGCCCTACCTGTGCCCTACTTGTGCCCTATCTACACCTTACTTACGCCCTAATTGCATCCGAGTTGCGCCCTAGTTTTACCCTACTTGTGCCTACTTGCGCCCTAGATGCACTCTACTTGCACCCAAGTTGTACCCTAATTGCGCCCCATGTGCTTCCTATTTACGCCCTACTTGCGTCCTAGTTGCGCCCTAGTTGCGCCCTGATTGCGCCCTGTTTGTACCATACTTGTGCGCCATTTGCGCCCTAGTTGTGCCCCATTTGTGTCCTACTTGTTCCCTACTTGCACCCTACTTATGCCCTACTTGCACCCTAGTTGCATCCTACTTGCACCCTACTTACGCCCTACTTGTGCCCTACTTGCACCCTAGTTGCGCCTTAGTTGCACCAGAATTTCCCCCTACTTGTGTCCTAGTTGCGCGCTACTTGCGCCCTTGTTACATCCTAGTTGCGTCCTACTTGCGCCTTCTTGCGCAGTACTTGTGCCCTACTTGCGCTTTACTTGCATCCTAGTTGCACCGTACATACATCCTAGTTGCGCCCTTCTTGCACCCTACTTGTGCCCTACTTGTGTCCTAGTTGCGCCCTAGTTACGCCCTACTTTATGCCCTAGTTGCGTCCTAGTTGCACTCTACTTGTGTCCTGTTTGTGCTCTACGTGCGCCTTACTTGCAACCTACTTGCGCCCTAGTTGTTCCCCACTTACCCCGTAGTTGCATCCTAGTTACGCCCTAGTTGCGCCTAACTTTGGCCCTACTTGCGCCTTACTTGTCGCCTAGTTGCACACTAGTTGTGCCCTAGTTTTAACCTACTTGCGTCCTTCTTGCACCCTACTTGCACCCTACTTAAACCCTACTTGTGCCCTAGTTGTGCCATAGTTGCGCCCTACTTATATCCTACTTGCACCCTACTTGTGCCCTTCTTCCTCACTAGTGGCGCCCTACTTGCGCCCTCGCGCCCTACAAGCACCCTAGTTGCACCCTTGTTGCGCCCTTGTTGTGCCCTACTTGCACCCTACTTGTGCCCAACTTGTGCCCTAGTTGTGTTCTAGTTGCGCCCTAGTTGACCCTAGTTGCGCCTCAGTTGGACACTAGCTATACACTAGTTGCTCCCTAGTTGCCCCCTGTTTGCGCCCTAGTTGCACCCTAGTTGCACCCTAGTTGCGCCCTAGTTGCGCCCTTGTTGTGCCCTACTTGCGCCCTAGTTTCTCCCTAGTTGTGCGTAAGTTGGGCAATAGCTGAACCCTAGTTCGGCCGTACCGGTGCCCTAGTTTCTCCCTAGTTGTGTGCTAGTTGCTCCTTTGTTGCACCCTAGTTATGCCCTCGTTGTGCCCCTGTTGTGCCCCTACTACGCCCCGGTTGCACACCTTTTACACCCTTGTACGTCCTATTTGACCCTACTTGTGCCCTAGGTGGGCCCTAGTTGTGCCCTAGTTGCACTGTAGTTGCATCCAAGTTGCACCCTACTCGTGCCCTACTTGTGCCCTACTTTGCCTACTAGTTGCGCCCTAGTTGCGCCCTGGTTGCGTCCCAGTTGTGCCCTAGTTGCGCCCTAGTTGTGCCCTACTTGCACCCTAGTTGTGCGATGTTTGCACCCTAGTTGCATCCTTGTTGTACCCTGCTTGCGCCCTACTTGTACCCTACTTGCACCCTAGTTTCACCCTAGTTGTGCCCTTATTGCATCCTACTTGTGCCATACTTTTGCCCTAATTGCACCCTAGTTGCGCCCTAGTTGTGTCCTACTTGCAACCTACTTGCGCCCTACTTACACCCTACTTCCGCCCTGCTTACACCCTACTTGTGCCCTAGTTGCACCCTACTTGCACCCTAGTTCCACCCTAGTTACGCCCTAGTTGCGACCTACTTGTGCTCTAGTTACGCCCTACTTGTGCCCTAGTTACACGCTACTTGTGTCCTACTTGCACCCTACATGCGTACTTCTTGTGCCCTAGCTGGGCTTAAGTTGCTTCCTAGTTGCGCCCTTCTTGTGTCCTACTTGCGTCCTACTTGTGCCCTAGTTGCGTCCTTGTTGCACCCTACTTTGTGTTCTAGTTGCATCCTAGTTGCGCCCTACTTGCGCCCTAGTTGCACCCTACTTACACCTTAGTTGCACTCTAGTTGTTCCCTAGTTGCGCCCTAGTTGCGATCTATTTGCGCCCTTATTGTGCCCTATTTACACCCTAGTTGTACCCAAGTTACGCCCTAGCTGCACCCTAGTTGCGCCCTAGTCATCCTAGTTGTGCCCTACTTTTACCCTACTTACAACCTACTTTTGCCCTGGTTGTGCCGTAGTTGCGCTCTAGTTGCGTCCTTCTTGTGCCATGTTTGCATCCTACTTGCGCCCCACTTGTGCCCTTTTTACGCCATCGTTGCGCCCTAGTTGTTCCCTCGTTGTACCCTACTTGCGCCCTACTTGTGCCCTACTTGCACCCTAGATGCGCCCTAGTTACGCCCTACTTGTGCCCTAGTTGTGCCCTAATTGCACCCAAGTTGCCCCCTACTTCCGCCCAATTTTTGCCCTACTTGCGCCCTAGTTACACCCTACTTGCGCCCTAGTTGTGTGCAACCCTACTTGCGTCCTAGTTACGTCATAGAAACGCCCTAGTTGCATCCCAGTTGTGCCCTAGTTGCACCCTAGTTGCATCCTAGTTGCGCCCTAGTTGTGACCTAGTTTTCCCTACTTGCGCCCTAGTTGCTTTTACTTGCGTCCTACTTGCGCCCTAGTTGTGCCTTACTTGCGCCCTAGTTACGGCTCAGTTACACCCTAGTTGCCCCCAACTTGCGCCCTAGTTACGCCCAAGTTGCGCCATAGTTGTGCCCTAGTTGCGTCCCAGTTGCACCCTAGTTGCGCCCTAGTATCCCCCTACTTGCACCCGACTTGTGCCCTACTTGCGCTTTACTTGCACCCTACTTGTGCCCTAGATACATCCTAGTTGTGCCCTATTTGTGCCCTACTTGTGCCCTACTTGCGCCGTATTTTTGCCCTGCTTGCGCCCTAGTTGCACCCTACTTACGCCCTACTTGCGCCCTAGTTGCACCCTCCTTGCGCCCTACCTGTGCCATAATAATGTCCTCGTTGCATCCTAGTTGTGCCCTAGGTGTGCCCTACATGCACCCTTGTTTTTCCCAAGTTACGCCCTTATTGCACCCTGGTTGCACCCTACATGCGTCCTACTTGCACCTTAGTTGCGTCCTAAGTCTGCCCTAGTTGTGCTCTAGTTGCGTCCTAGTTTCTCTCTAGTTGCGTCCTACTTGCGCCCTTGTTGCACCCTAATTGTGCGTTAGCTATGCCCTAGTTACGCCCTACTTGCGCCCTAGTTGTGCCCTAGTTGCTCCTTAGTTGTGCTTCATTCATGCAATAGCTGCGGCGTAGTTTTGCCGTACTTGTGTCCTAGTTGCTCCCTAGTTGTGCGATTGTTGCTCCGTAGTTGCGCCCTAGTTGCACCATAGTCGCACTCCTATTGTGCCCCAGTTACGCCCCTGTTGTGCCCTAGTTTTTCCGTAGTTGCATCCTAGTTGAGCCCTAGGTGCGCCCTAGTTGCACCCTAGTGCGCCCTTGTTGCGCCCAAATTGCACCCTTCTTGTGCCCTACTTGTACCCTAGTTGCGCCCTAATTGCGACCTACTTGCGACCTTCTTGCGCCCTAATTGCATCCTACTTGCGTCCTACTTGCACCCTAGTTGCACTCTAGTTGCGCCCTAGTGCCCTACTTGCACCCTCCTTGCATGCTAGTTATGCCCTTGTTGCGTCCTAGTTTCACCGTACTTGCGCCCTAGGTGCACCCTTGTTATGCTCTTGTTTCTCCCTAGTTGGACCCTACGTACGCCTTACTTGCGCCCTAGTTGCGCCCTACCTGTATCCTGGTTGCACCCTAGTTGTGCCCTACTTATGTCCTACTTGCACCCTACTTGCGCCCTAGTTGCGCCTTAGTTTCGTACTACTTACGCCCTACTTGCGCCCTCCTTGCACCCTACTTGCGTCTTGATTGTGCCTTTGTTGCACCCTAGTTGCACCCTTCTTACGTCCTACTTGCACCCTAGTTGTATCCTACTTGCGTCCTATATGTGCCCTAGATGCGCCCTAGTTGTGCCCTGGTTGCGCCCTAGTTGCACCCTAGTTGCGCCCAAGTTACACGCTAGTTGCGCCCTACTTGCACCCTACTTGTGCACTACTTATGCCCTACTTGCGCCCTATTTGGGCCCTATTTACGCCCTAGTTGCGCACTAGTTACGCCCTTCTTGCACCCTACTTGCGCCCTACTTATAACCTAGTTGCGCCCCAGTTGCCCCCAACTTGTGCCCTAGTTGCGTCCTTGTTGCGCTCTAGTTGTACCCTAGTTGCTCCCTAGTTGTGTCCCATGTTTGTGCCTTAGTTGTTCCCTTGTTGCGCCCTAGTTGCACCCTAGTTACACCCTACTTGCACCCTAGTTGCAACCTACTTGCGTCCTTGTTGCACCCAAGTTGTACCCAATTTGCGCCCTACTTGCGCCCTAGTTGTACCCTAGTTGCACCCCATTTGCACCCAAGTTGTGCCCTACTTGCACCCTACTTGTGCCCTATTTGCACCCAAGTTACGTCCTACTTGCGCCCTTGTTACGACCTAGTTGCGTCCTAGTTGCCCCCTACTTACGCCCTACTTGCGCCCTAGTTGCGCCTTAGTTACACCCTAGTTGTGCCTAGTTGCACCCTACTTGCACCCTACCGACACCCTACTTGTACCCTAATTGCACCCTAGTTGTGCCCTAGTTGGGCCCTACTTGCACCCTACTTGCGTTGTATTTGTACCCTAATTGCACCCTAGTTGTGCCCCAGTTGCATTCTATTTGCGCCCTATCTGCGTCCTACTTATGCCCTACTTCCGCCCTAGTTGCACCCTTGTTGTGCCCTAGTTACGCCCTAGCTGGACCCTACATACACTTCACCTGCGCCCTAGTTTCACCCTAGTTGTACCCTAGTTGTACCCTAGTCGCGCCCTACTTGCGTACTACTTGTGCCCTAGTTGCATCTTAGTTATGCCCTAGTTGCGCCCTAGTTGCACCCTAGTTGCACCCTACTTGCACCCTACTTGCGCCCCAGTTGCGCCCTAGTCGCGCCCTAGTTGCGCCCTAGTTGCGCCCTACTTGCACCCTTCTTGTGCCCTAATTGCACTCTAGTTGCGCCCTAGTTGCGCCTTAGTTGCGCCCTAGTCGCACCCTAGTTGCACCCTACTTGCATCCTACTTGCGCCCTAGTTGCGCCCAAGTTGCATCCTAGTTGCGCCCTACTTGCTCCCTACTTTCGTCCTACTTGCGTCCTTCTTGCACCCTACTTCTGCCTTAGTTGCGCCCTTGTTACGCCCTAGTTGTGTCATACTTGTGCCCTAGTTGCACCCTTGTTGCGCCCTAGTTGCTCCCTAGTTGCACCCTAGTTGTGCCCTAGTTGCGCCCCACTTCCGCCCTACTTGCGCCCTAGCTGCTCCCTGTTTTTGCCTTAGTTGGGCAACAGTCGTGCCCCAGTTCGGGTGTGCTTGTGCCTTGGCTGCTCCCTAGTTGTGTGCTAGTTGCTCTGTAGTTGCGCCCTAGGTGCGCCCTAGTTGTGCCCTAGTTGCACCCCTATTGTGCCCCAGTTGCGTCCCTGTTGTGCCCTAGTTGCCCCCTAGTTGCACCCTAGTTGCACCTTAGTTACATTCTTCTTGTGCCTTACTTGCACCCTAGTTGTCCCTTACTTGCGCCCTACTTGCACCCTAGTTGTGCCCTCCTTACACCCTCCCTACGCGCGAGTTGCGTGCTAGTTGTGCCCTAGTTACATCCTAGTTGCGCCTTCTTGCGCTCTTCTTGCCCACTACTTGCGTCCTAGTTATGCTCTAGTTGTACCCTAGTTGCAAACAAGTTGCGCCCTAGTTGCACCCTACTTGCGCCCTACTTGTGCCCTACTTACGCACTAGTTGCGTCCTAGTTGCGCCCTAGTTGCGCCTTACTTACACACTACTTGTGCATTACTTGCATCTTACTTGTGCCCTAGTTGCACCCTAGTTGTGACCTACTTGCGTCCTACTTGCACCCTACTTGCGTCCAAGTTGAACCTTAGTTGCATCCTACTTGTGCCCTACTTGCGCCCTACTTGCGTCCTTCTTGCACCCTAGTTCTACCCTAGTTGCACCCAAGTTTCACCTTAGTTGTGCCGTACTTGGGTCCTACTTGCGTCCTACTTGCACCCCGCTTCTGCTTTAGTTGCACCCTTCTTGCGCCCTAGTTGCTTGCTACTTGTGCCCTACTTGCGCCCTAGTTGCACCGTCGTTGCGCCCTAGTTGCACCCTACTTGCGTCTTAGTTGTGTCCTAGTTGAGCTCTAGTTTCGTCCTGGTTGCGCCCTAGTTGCGCCGTACTTGCGCCCTATTTCCTCCCTAGTTACGCCTCTGTTGGGCAATAGCTGCACCCTAGTTTGGCCGTACTTGTGCCCTCTTTGCTCCCTAGTTATGCACTAGTTGCTCCCTAGTTTTGCCCTAGTTGCGCCCCAGTTGCACCCCTGTTTTGCACAAGTTGTATCCCTGTTGCGCCCTATTTTCCCCCTGGTTGCACCCTACTTGTGCCCTAGGTACGCCCTAGTTGCACCCTAGCTGTGCCCTAGTTGCACCCAAGTTTTACCCTAGTTGTGCCCGACTTGCACCCTAGTTGCGCCCTACTTGCGCCCTACTTGCGTCCTAGTTGTACTTTTGTTGCGCTCTAGTTGCACCGTAGTTGCGCCCTAGTTGCACCCTAGTTGTGCTCTTCTTGCGTCCTAGTTGCGCCCTAGTTGAACCCTAGTTGTTCCGTGGTTGCACCCTAGTTGCGTCCTACTTGCGCCCTAGTTAAGCCCTAGTTGTACTCTAGTTGTGCCCTAGTTGTGACCTAGTTGTGCCGTACTTGCGACCTACTTGGGCCCTACTTACTTCCTACTTGCATCCTAGCTGCGCCCTACTTGCGTCCTAGTTGCACCCTACTTGCGCCCTACCTGCGCCCTACTAACATCCTACTTGCACCCTAGGTGAACCCTAGGTGTCCTTTACTTGCTCCCTAGTTGCATCCTACATATGCCTTACTTGCACCCTAGTTACGCCCTACCTGCGTCTTAGTTACACCCCAGTTGCGCCCTACTTGCGCCCTAGTTACGCCCTACTTGCACCCTGGTTGCGTCCTACTTGTGCCCTACTTACACCCTACTTTCACCTTACTTGCACCCTAGTTGCACCCTTGTTGGGCCCTATTTACTTCGTACTTGCACCCTACTTGCACCCTACTTGCGCCCTACTTGCGCCCTAGTTGCGCCCTAGTTGCGCCCTAGTTGCGCCCTAGTTGCACCCTGGTGGTGTCCTACTTGTACCCTAATTGTGCCCTACTTGCGCCCTACTTGCGGCCTAGTTGCGCCCTACTTACACCCTAGTTGCGCTCTACTTGCGCCCTACTTACATCCTACTTGCACCCTAATCCTTCTTAAGTTGTGTCCTTGTTGCACCCTAGTTGCGTCGTACTTGTGCCCTAGTTGCATCCTAGTTGCACCCTAGTTGCGCCCTTGTTACGCCTCATGTGGGGACTTGCTACGCCCTACTTGCGCTCTAGATGGATCCTACTTGTGTCCTAGTTGCGCACCAGGTGCGCCCTAGTTGCGCCCAAGTTGCGTCGTACCTGTGTCCTAGTTGCTCCCTAGTTTCACCTCAGTTCGACAATAGCTGTGACCTTATTCGGCCGTACTTGTGCCCTAGTTGCTCCCTAGTTATGCACTAGTTGCTCCATAATTGCGCCCTCGTTGCGCCCCAGTTGTACCCCGATCTTGCCCCAGTTGCGCCTCTATTGTGCACTAGTTACGCCCTAGTTGCACGCTAGTTGCGCCCTAGTTGGGCCCGCGTTACGCCCTAGTTGCGCCCAAGTTGCACCATACTTGTGACCTGCTTGCACCCTAGTTGCGCCCTACATGCACCCTACTTGCGTCCTAGTTGCGCCCTAGTTGTGCTCTAGTTACGTCATAGTTGTACCCTGCTTGCACCTTAGTTGCACTCTACATGCACCCTACTTGCATCCTAGTTGCACCTTAGTTGTGCCCTATTTGCACCCTAGTTCTGCCTTACTTGCGCACTTGCTTCGCCGTGGTTGCACCCTCGTTGCGTCCTAGTTATGCCCTACTTGTGCCCTACTTGCACTCTACTTGCGCCCTAGTTGCGCCCTTGTTGCACCCTAGGTGCGCCCCTAGTTCTGCCCTACTCACATCCTACTTCCGCCCTAGTTGAGCCCGATTTGCACCCTAGTTGTGCCCTACTTGCGCCCTACTTGTGCCCTACTTGCACCCTACTTGCACCCTAGTCGCACCCTTTGCACCCTAGTTGTGCCCTAGTTGTGCCCCACTTGCACCCTAGTTGCATCCTAGTTACGCCCTACTAGCACCCTACTTGCACCCTACTTGTGTTCTAGTTGCGCTCTAGTTGCGCCCTAGTTGCGCTCTAGTTGCACCCTACTTGCGCCCCACTTACATCCTACTTGTGCCCTGGTTGTGTTGATATGGTGTGCCCCTTGCCATGAGTGCCGTTGATCGTACTCCCTAGTTCGACCACTGAGGAGTGGTTGAACACCTAATCTGACTTTAGATTTGGATTCCTTAGATTTTTCCATGCAGGATCGAGCTTTGAATCGCTCGATTTGAGTGAGTATTCAGAAAGTTAGCCTAGCCCGAAAATCGGGTGTTGGGCGTCTGGAATCTGGTACCCGCCATAGGTGGCGGGATAATCCACCGCCAGTGATCCCAGTTCGTCTCCAATGGGCTCCAAAGGCACATGGGCCATGAAGGAATGAATGTGGATGGTCCCCTGGACCAAGGCATGCCCCTCCCCATGTTGGGATGAAAGGAAGGGCGCTTCGACAGGCCACCGTCGAAGCGCCTCCCGTCNTCCTTGGATTTTTCCATGCAGGATCGAGCTTTGAATCGCTCGATTTGAGTGAGTATTCAGAAAGTTAGCCTAGCCCGAAAATCGGGTGTTGGGCGTGTGGAATCTGGTACCCGCCATAGGTGGCGGGATAATCCACCGCCAGTGATCCCAGTTCGTCTCCAATGGGCTCCAAAGGCACATGGGCCATGAAGGAATGAATGTGGATGGTCCCCTGGACCAAGGCATGCCCCTCCCCACACTGGGATGACAGGAAGGGCGCTTCGACAGGCCACCGTCGAAGCGTCTCCCGTCACTCCCGTTCGTGGGCATGGTGGGCGGCTCGGCTCCACCAAGGGTTACTTCGACGGCCGTAGCAGGGGCTCTACTGCTCCAATTTGGGCGTGCTTGGATGCGTTGGAAAGCTAAGATCATAGGCTATAAGAATCTGATGTAATCTGACAATGCTAACTAACAAAAACTTGTTTCAATTCAGATCTACTGAATGTGACGAGTTCTGTCCACTCACATCCGTCATCCTTGTGCTCCACACTCTTCACCAAAGGTCTCCATTGGCTGCCCAAACTTTGGTAGCGTGCATCACTGAGAGCTAGGCATCCTTGAGGGTGCCTCCACACCCACTAGAGCCAACAAAGGGTTATGGGCCCACGTGCCTAGAAGGACCCTAGCTCATCAAATGTCTCGCTACCGCCGCGCGCCATGGCAACGACTAGGCAAGAGAGCATCGGCGCCGTCTCCAAGTTCGATGGGAACGGCTTCCCCTTGTGGAGGTGGAAGTTTGAGGTCTACCTCGATGACAAGGGCCTGCTTGAGCTGGTCAATGGTGAAGAGACCGCGCCTCCAGATACCGCGACGCCGAAGGAAGTGGACAAGTACAAGAAGCGCAACAAGAAGGCGCTTGCATTGTTGGTGTTAGCGCTTGCACCGCCGCAGCGCGCACTGATTCAAGGATGCACGGAGGCCTGGAAGAAACTCTGCACCATCTACCAGTCCACCAACCTTGCTAACCAGCTCTTCGTCTTCAAGAGGCTCGTCACCCTCCGAGCCACCGAAGGCGACGACATCATGGAGATCCTGCAGCAGATTGAGTCCCTTACTGCCGAGTGCGTAGCCACCGGATGGAAGGTTGACCCTCAGGTGCAAGCTATGATCCTCCTTCTGGCCTTGTCGGACAGTTGGAGTCCCATGATCACCGTCGTAAGCGGCTGGTCCGCCGATGAGCTAAAGTACCCGAAAGTGGCTGAGTACGTCCGAAATGAATGGATGCGGCGTGGTGGGAGAGAGAGTGGGGCAACATCAAGTTCCGCCTATACCGTCCGCCCTCAAGGTGGAGGGGGAGGCAAGAAGGGGAAGGGTGCTAACCAGGGCACCAAGAGAGGTGACAACAAGGGGGAGTGCTACAACTGTGGCAAACAGGGCCACTATGCACGCAACTGCCCCAACAAGAAGTCGGACAAGCCTGGGAAGGGCGGGAAAAAGGACACCCAAGCCATGATGGCCAGGGAGTCTACCGACTTGACAGATCCGGAAGTCACTGTGATCGACTCCGGATCAGGCCGCCACACACAATGCAACCGGGTGGCATTCGTCACCTATGGCGCCAGCGAGCGGCGCATGACAGTGGCCAATAGCAAAACAGAGTTGGCCGCGGGCGAAGGCAATGTTCGCATTGAGTCTGTGGTGAACGGGAAAGTCATTCCGTGCACCATTTTCGACGTGCTCCACATGCCCAACTTTGGGGCAAATCTGCTGTCTATGAGCCGCCTTACCGACAAGGGGCTCGAGGTGCTCTTCAACAAGAAGGAGGCCATCATCCGGAAGGAGGGAGATGGCGAGGTGATTGCGCGTGGCAAAAGGGAGGAGGACCTCTACATTCTTTGCACCAAGGTCCTTGCCGATGCGGTAAGGACTGACGCCGTCAACCTCGTGACAAAGGATGAAGGAAATCTGGACCTATGGCACCGCCGCCTATGTCACATCGCTCCCTCAACTGTGAGGGACATGGCGAAGAAGGAAGTGGTGCGGGGCCTTGAGGTAAAGGGCCTCGATGCAGCCAAGTATGCCGTGTGCGAGCCATACATGGTGGGCAAGGCGACACGGCAGCCGTTTGATGGCAAAGGGACGTGTGCATCGGCGAAGCTGGAGGTGGTTCACACTGACATGTGTGGACCATTTGAGAGCTCCATTGGTGGGGCTCGCTACTTCGTCACCTTCATCGACGACCACAGCCGCAAGCTTTACCTCTACATTATCAAGAGGAAGAGCGATGTCTTGTCGTGCATGCAGGAATTCGTGGTGGCTGTGGAGCGGCAAACGGAGTTGAAGGTGAAGGCGTTCCGGAGCGACAACGGTGGCGAGTACGAAGGCTGCTCGGCATGGATGAAGAGCAAGGGGATCGCATGGCAGAAAACTACGCCACACTCTCCGCAGCAGAATGGCGTCACCGAGAGGGCGAACCGCACCATCCTCAACATGTTCCGGTCCATGTTGAGCGATGCCGGCCTCGCGCAGCGGTACTGGGGCGAGGCGGCACGGACAGAGGCGTACATCATGAACCTAACGCCGACGAAGGCGCTAAAAGACGCGGAGTCCAAGGTGTGGAAGATGCCACAAGAAGTGTAGAGCGGGAGGAAGCCAACTGTGGCACACCTCCGCATGTTTGGTTGCGTTGCACATGCTCTTGTGCAAGCACGGGAGGGGCGGGGCAAGCTAGACCCGCGGAGTCGCCGGTGCATCTTTGTCGGGTTCGAGAGCGGGAGCAAGGCGTACCGGCTCTTCGACCCGCGGAGGCAGCAGATTGTGAAGAGTAACGACGTCACGTTTGACGAGGAGAGTCGTTGGACGGACAAGGACGCGGGTCTCTCCAAGCGTGGGGAGTGGCTGCCACTCCTCGAAGGGGAGACACCGGAGGCCGCAAAAGAGGGTGACGTCCCATCGGCTCCAGCCGGCGAGAACCATCCGGGCGATGTTCGAGTGGCTGATTTGCATTCAGCCACGTCAGACGATGAGTCTGAAGTGCCGGCAGCAGTGGAGCTGAACGAGGAGGCGGGGAATGAGCCCGCATCTCCACGGTCCCCAAGAGAGGGGGAGCAGGCCAGCGGTGCAATTGGCGCCGTGAGAGGGCAGCAGCGGCAGCCTCAACAGCAGCAATCCCGGAGAAGCGGACGCGCAAGAAGGACGGAAAAATGGTACGATGCCGCGCAGGGCACCTGGACTGGGTTTGCTCGAGCGTTCTTTGCGCAAGAGGAGCCCGAGACCGTCAAGGAGGCATTGTAGCAGAAGGATGGGGCTGAGTGGGAGGGAGCCATAAAATCTGAGCTCGCCTCCCACGAAGAGAACGGCACTTGGCAGCTGATTGACAGATCTGAGGGCGCAAAAATCATCGGCTCCAAGTGGATCTTCAAGAAGAAGCTCACCAAGGAGGGGAAGATGGAGCGGTACAAGGCGCGGCTGGTGGCGAAGGGGTACGCCCAACGAAAAGGTGAACACTATGAAGAAACCTTCGCACCGGTGGCGAAGTTCGCCTCCATCCGCTCCATCCTTTCAGTGGCGGCGGCGCGCGACTACGAAGTCCACCAAATGGACGTGAAAACCGCGTTTCTCAACGGCGACCTGGACAAGGAGGTCCTTATGGAGGTGCCAGAGGGGGTGGATGCTCCGCCAGGGAAGGTGTGCCGGCTTCGCAAGGCGCTCTACGGGCTGAAGCAAGCGCCACTCATGTGGTACCTGAAAATGGACGGCTTCATGGCCGAGCTTGGGTTCAAGCCCTGCGAGGCGGATCACAGCGTGTACGTGCGAAAGCAGCCGGGGTTGCACCAGATTGTGGTTCTCTACGTGGATGACCTCATCCTCGTGTCATCGGACATGGAGGAGTTGGTGAACCTGAAGCGGCAGCTGGGCGGTCGGTTCAAAATGACCGACATNCCACTCATGTGGTACCTGAAAATGGACGGCTTCATGGCCGAGCTTGGGTTCAAGCCCTGCGAGGCGGATCACAGCGTGTACGTGCGAAAGCAGCCGGGGTTGCACCAGATTGTGGTTCTCTACGTGGATGACCTCATCCTCGTGTCATCGGACATGGAGGAGTTGGTGAACCTGAAGCGGCAGCTGGACGGTCGGTTCAAAATGACCGACATGGGCGAGCTCGAGTACTACCTCGGCGTTGCCATCAAGAGGGACCGCAAGGTACGCACGCTCGAGATGGGGCAGGCAAAGTACGTGCAAGAGGTGCTCCGCCGCTACAACATGGAGGAGTGCAACCCCATCGGCACACCCATGACCACCACATGTGAGTTGAGCTCGAGCATGGGCCCAAGCACGGATGAGGAGAAGGAGGAGATGGCAGGATTTCCATACCAGTCCGCGGTGGGGAGCATCATGTACGCCATGGTGGCAACGCGGCCCGACCTGGCCTTTGCGGAGGGCCAAGTGAGCTGCTACGTTGCTGACCCCGGGCCGTTGCATTGGTAAGCGGTGAAGCGGATCCTCCGCTATCTCAAGGCGACAAAACAGTCGCGGCTCGTGTTTGGAGGAGGAGCGCGTGATGACTCCCTTGAGTTGGTCGGCTACTCGGATGCCGACTGGGTTGGTGATGTGGATGACAGAAAATCAACGTCAGGGTACGTGTTTGTGCTTGGTGGTGCAGCAGTTTCATGGGCAAGCAGGAAGCAGGACTGTGTTGCACTGTCCAGCACCGAAGCGGAGTACATTGCACTCGCGGAAGCTGCAGAGGAGGCGGTGTGGTTGCGGCGGCTGCTAAAAGAGATCGGGCTGCCGCAAAAGAAGCTGACGGTACTCAATGTTGACAACATGAGTACCATCAGCCTCACCCAGAACCCAGTGCTGCACAGGAGGACCAAGCACATCGAGATCCGTCATCACTACGCGCGAGACATGGTGGCAAAGGGAGATGCAGCTATTGTGCATTGTGGCACTAAGCGCATACTCGCCGATGCCATGACCAAAGCACAGCCCAAGGACAGGCACAACTCGAGCTGCATGGAGCTCCGTCTGCGCTGTGAAGTTTAAAATGCTACAGGCTTTAAGGACAGGGCATCAAGGCTGCGGTGCAAGGGGGAGATTGTTGATATGGTGTGCCCCTTGCCATGAGTGCCGTTGATCATACTCCCTAGTTAGACCACTGAGGAGTGGTTGAACACCTAATCTGACTTTAGATTTGGATTCCTTAAATTTTTCCATGCAGGATCGAGCTTTGAATCGCTCGATTTGAGTGAGTATTCAGAAAGTTAGCCTAGCCCGAAAATCGGGTGTTGGGCGTGTGGAATCTGGTACCCGCCATAGGTGGCGGGATAATCCACCGCCAGTGATCCCAGTTCGTCTCCAATGGGCTCCAAAGGCACATGGGCCATGAAGGAATGAATGTGGATGGTCCCCTGGACCAAGGCATGCCCCTCCCCACACTGGGATGACAGGAAGGGCGCTTCGACAGGCCACCGTCGAAGCGCCTCCCGTCACTCCCGTTCGTGGGCATGGTGGGCGGCTCGGCTCCACCAAGGGTTACTTCGACGGCCGTAGCAGGGGCTCTACTGCTCCGATTTGGGCGTTCTTGGATGCATTGGAAAGCTAAGATCATAGGCTATAAGAATCTGATGTAATCTCACTATGCTAATTAACAAAAACGTGTTTTGATTCAGATCTACTGAATGCAACGAGTTCTGTCCACTCACATCCGTCATCCTTGTGCTCCACACTCTTCACCAAAGGTGTCCATTGGCTGCCCAAACTTTGGTAGCGTGCATCACTGAGAGCTAGGCATCCTTGAGGGTGCCTCCACACCCACTAGAGCCAACAGGTTGCACCCTTGTTACGCACTAGTTGTGCCCTTGTTGCGCCTTGCTTGCGCCCTACTTGTGCCCTACTTGCATCCTAGTTGCGCCCAAGTTGTGTCCTACTAGCACCCTACTTGCACCCTACTTGCGTCCTGCTTGCCCCCTAGTTGCGCCCTACTTGCGTCCTACTTGCGTCCTACTTGCGCCCTAGTTGTGCCATAGTTGCATCCTAGTTGCACCATAGTTGCACCCTACTAGTGCCCTACTTGCACCCTACTTGCGCCCTACTTATACCGCACATGCGCCCTAGTTACGTCCTACTTGCACCCTACTTGTGCACTACTTGCGCCCTACTTGTGCCCTACTTGCGCCCTACTTGCGCCCTCGTTGCACCCTGGTCGCACCCTAGTTACACCCTACATGCACCCAACTTGCGTCCTAGTTCCGCCCTACTGACGCCCTACAAGCGCCCTAGCTATGCCCTACTTGTGCCCTAGTCGTGTCCTACTTGCACCCTTGTGGCACCCTAGCTGTGCCCTATTTGCACCCTACTTGTGCCCTACTTGTACTCTATTTGCACCCTAGTTTCTTCCTACTTACGCCCTAGTTGCACCCTTCTTGCGCCCTACTTACGCCCCACTTGCGCCCTACTTGTGTCCTAGGTGCACCATACATGTGCCCAAGTTACGTCCTAGTTGTGCCCTACTTGCGCCCTACTTCTCCCTACTTGCGCCCTAATTGCGGTCTAGTTACGCCCTAGTTACACTCTACGTGCGTCCTACTTGCACCCTACTTGTGCCTTAATTGTAGCCTAGTTGCGGTTCAGTTGCGCACTAGTTGAGCCCTAGTTGCGTTGTAGTTGCGCCCTACTTGTGCCCTATTTACGTCCTACTTGCGCCCTAGTTGTGCCCTAGTTGCACCCTAGTAGTGCCCTACTTGCATCCTAATTTCGCCCTACTCGTACCCTACTTGCACCCTACTTGTGCCCTAGTTGCGCCCTAGTTGCGCCCTAGTTGTATCCTACTTGTGCCCTACTTCCGGCCTAGTTGCGCCCTTATTGTGCACCAGTTGTACCCCTGTCTTGCCCCAGTTGCGCCTATGCTGTGCCCTAGTTGGGCCCTAGTCACACCCTAGTTGTGCCCTAGGTGCGCCTTAGTTGAGCCCTAGTTGCGCCCTAGTTGCGCCCTAGTTGCGCCCAAGTTGCACCATGCTTGTGACCTACTTTCACCTAGTTACGCCCTACATGTACCCTACTTGCGCCCGAGTTGCATCCTAGTTGCACCCTAGTTGCGCCCTAGTTGTGCCCTACGTGTACCCTAGTTGCATCCTAGTTATGCCCTACTAGCACCCTACTTGCGCCCTACTTGTGCCCTAGTTGCGCTCTAGTTGCGCCCAAGTTGCGCTCTAGTTACGCCCTACTTGCGCCCCAGTTATGTCATACTTGTGCCCTAGTTGTACCCTTGTTACGCACTAGTTGTGCCCTAGTTCCGCTTTGCTTGCGCCCTACTTGTGCCCTACTTGCATCCTAGTTGCGCCCAAGTTGTATCCTACTGGCACCCTACTTGCACCGTACTTGCGTCCTTCTTGGCCCCTAGGTGCGCCCTACTTGCGTCCTACTTGCATCCTACTTACACCCTAGTTGTGCCATAGTTGCATCCTAGTTGCACCATAGTTGCACCCTACTTGTGCCCTACTTGCACCCTACTTGCGCCCTAGTAGTACCGTGCATACGCCCTAGTTACGTCCTACTTGCATCCTACTTGTGCCCTACTTGCACCCTACTTGCACCCTTGTTGCGGCCTAGTTGCGCCCTAGTTACACCCTACTTACACCCTATCCGCGTTCTAGTTCCGTCCTACTTACGCCCTAAATGCGCCCTAGTTGCCCCCTACTTGTGCCCTAGTTGTGCCCTACTTACGCCCTTGTGGCACCCTAGTTGTGCCCTATTTGCACCCTACTTGTGCCCTACTTGTGCCCTATTTGCGCCCTAGTTTCGTCCTAGTTACGCCCTAGTTGCACCCTTCTTGTGCCCTACTTACGCCCTACTTGCACCCTACTTGCGTCCTAGTTACGCCATACTTGTGCCCTAGTTACGTCCTAGTTCTGCCCTACTTACGCCCTACTTGTGCCCTACTTGCGCCCTACTTGCATCCTACTTGCACCATAGTTGCAGTCTAGTTACGCCCTAGTTGCGCTCTACTTGCGTCCTACTTGCACCCTACTTTTGCCTTCGTTGGGCCCTACTTGCGGTTTAGTTACACCCTAGTTGAGCCCTAGTTGCATTGTAGTTGCACCCTACTTGCGTCCTACTTACGCCCTTCTTACGCCCTAGTTGCGCCCTAGTTGCACCCTAGTAGTGCCGTACTTGCGTCCTAATTTCGCCCTACTCGCACCCTAGATACACCCTACCTGCGCCCTAGTTGCGCCCTAGTTGCGCCCTAGTTGTGTCCTACTTGTGTCCTACTTGTGCCCTACTTGTGCCCTAATTGCACCCTCGTCGCGCCCCAGTTGTACCCCTATCTTGCCCCAGTTGTGCCTTTGTTGTGCCCTAATTGTGCCCTAGAGCACCCTAGTTGCGCCCTAGGTGCGCCCTAGTTGAGCCCTAGTTCCGCCCTAGTTGCGCCCAAGTTGCACCATACTTGTGACCTACTTGCACCCTAGTTGTGCCCTACATGCAACCTATTTGCGCCCTAGTTGCGCCCTAGTTGCATCCTAGTTGCACCCTAGTTGTGCCCCACTTGTACCCCAGTTACATCCTAGTTACGTCCTACTAGCACCCTTCTTGCGCCCTACTTGTGCCCTTGTTGCGCTCTAGTCGCGCCCTAGTTACGCTCTAGTTACGCCCTACTTGCCCCCCACTTATGTCCTACTTGTGCCCTAGTTGCACCCTTGTTGCACACTAGTTGTGTCCTAGTTGTGCCTTGGTTGAGCCCTACTTGTGCACTACTTGCATCCTAGTTGCGCCCAAGTTGTGCCCTACTGGCACCCTACTTGCACCCTGCTTGTGTCCTGCTTGCCCCCTAGTTGCGCCCTACTTGCACCCTACTTGCATCCTGCTTTTGCCCTAGTTATTCCATAGCTACACCCTAGTTGTACCCTAGTTGCACCCTACTTGTGCCCTACTTACACCCTATTTGCGCCCTAGTTGTACCGTACATACGCCCTAGTTACGTCCTACTTGCATCCTACTTGTGCCCTACTTGTGCGCTACTTGCGCCCTTGTTGCGCCCTAGTCGTGTCCTAGTTACACCCTACTTGCACCCTTCTTGCGTCCTAGTTCCACCCTACTTACGCCCTAAATGCGCCCTAGTTGCACCCTACTTGTGCCCTAGTCGTGTCCTACTTGCGCCCTTGTGGCACCCTAGTTTTGCCCTATTTGCACCCTACTTGTGCCTTACTTGTGCCCTATTTGTGCCCTAATTTTGTCCTAGTTATGCCCTAGTTACTCCCTTCTTGCGCCCTACTTATGCCCTACTTGCACCCTACTTGCGTCCTACTTACGCCATACTTGTGCCCTAGTTACGTCCTAGTTGTGCCCTACTTGCACCCTACTTGCACCCTACTTGCGCTCTACTTGCGCCCTACTTGCGCCCTAGTTGCAGTCCAGTTACGCCCTAGTTGTACTCTACTTGCGTCCTACTTGCACCCTACTTGTGCCTCAGTTGTGCCCTAGTAGCGGTTTAGTTGGACCCTAGTTGAGCCCTAGTTGCGCTGTAGTTGCGCCCTACTTGCGCCCTCCTTACACCCTTCTTGCGCCCTAGTTGCACCCTAGTTGCACCCTAGTAGTGCCCTACTTGCGTCCTAATTTTGCCTTACTCGCACCCTACTTAAACCCTACTTGCGCCCTAGTTGCACCCTAGTTGCGCCCTACTTGTGTCCTACTTGTGCCCTACTTGCACCCTAGTTACGTCCAAGTTGCGCCGTAGTTGTGTCCTACTTGCGACCTACTTGCTCCTCACTTGTACCCTACTTGCACCCTAGATGTGCCCTTGTTGTGCCCTTTTTGCACCTTAGGTACACCCTACTTGCGTCCTACTTGCGCCCTAGTTACAGCCTACTTGCGCCGTACTTGCTCTCTGGTTGTGTGCAACTTGCACCCTCCTTGCGTCCTAGTTGCGCCCTAGTTGCACCCTAGTAGCACCCTAGTTGCACCGTACTTGGGCCCTACTTGCGCCTTAATTGCACCCTACTCGCGTCCTAGTTGCGCCGTACTTGTGCCCTACTTACACCCTTCTTGCACCCTATTTGTGCCTTAACTGCACCCTAGTTGCGTCCTAATTGCACCCTAGTTGCACCATATTTGCGCCCTACTTACGCCGTAGTTGCGCCCTTGTTGCGCCCTTGTTGCGTCCCAGTTATGCCCTACTTGCACCCTAGTTGCGTCCTAGTTGCGCCCTAGTTACGCTGTAGTTGCACCCTACTTTCGCCCTACTTGCATCTTTCTTGCACCCTGCTTGCACCCTAGTTGTGCCCTGGTTGTGCCCCAGTTTTGCCCTGGTTGCGCCCTACTTGCGCCCTAGTTGCACCCTAGTTGCGCTCTACTTGCACCCTAGTTGTGCCCTAGTTTTGTCGTACTTGCACCGTAGTTACGCTCTTCTTTTGCCCTAGTTGCACCCTAGTTGCGTCCTAGTTGTGCCCTACTTGCGCCCTACTTGTGCCCTACTTGCGCCCTCGTTGCGCCCTAGTTGCGCCTTAGTTGCACCTTACTTGCGCCCTAGTTGTTTCCTAGTTGCGCCCTACTTGTGCCTGAGTTGCGTCCTAGTTGTGCCCTAGATGTACCCTAGTTGCGCCCTACTTGCGCCCTACTTGCACCCTACTTTCGCCCTCGTTGCACCCTAGTTGTGCCTTGGTTGCATCCTACTTGCACCCTACTTGCGCCCTACTTGTGTCCTTGTTGCGCCCTAGTTGCATTGCAGTTACGCCCTACTTGCGCCCTACTTGCGCCCTAGTTGCGCCTGTCAAAAATAAAGAAGAGAAACTATAAAAAGACCGGAACACATATGGGAACACATAAACAGTGAAATGTGAACTAACCTCAACGGACACTCGCGTAAAATATCCCGTGCGACAACAATACCACAACCAAAGTTCATGAAGAGCAGTGACAACTGCTCTTCAGCTAGACTACAAACACACGTCACCCACCATCAACAAACTAGAGCTTCCACCTCACAGGGGTACTAGCGAGAAGTAGATTTCTGAATTAGGAAGACCAAGTTAATGTACTTCTTTGCTTCTGTCAATCTATCAATCAATCATTTCCTACAATCTGCCTCACCCGCTTGTTTTGGGTCCTATCACCTGTTCGTCCTTTCTCCGCCGCATCGCTCAGTTCAATAACTTGTGACTGAAATTTTCTCGTCCAATACTTGTACCAGACCTCCTGTTGACAGAGGATGTTCCTCTCGACTGCCTCTGCAGCTGTTTAGAACTCTGACATGGTATCAGTGCAGAAGGTTCCCAGCTCTGGTAACCTGCCAACATGGCTTCATTATGCATCTTTGCAGTAGTGACGATCTTTGCTACCATTCATCTCCTTTACTCATGCATATTGTCAGAGGAGGAGAAGGAGACACCTGTATCTAGAACTGCACCAGCATTGCTGAACACCGCTCAAGTGTCTGTGCAGAATGGGGAACCACCACTCATTTCCCTCCTAGCAACCTCTGATTTGCTCTACATCGAGCAAATCCTTGATTCTGGGTTTGCCATTCATGCACTCAAAGATGCTGACATCACCATGCCGCTGACAACCCGAGTAACCATTACACGCACAACCAAGGGCATGACATCCTTTTGCTGCTACTCAGCCACTCTTACATCTCGAGCAGCCTCGAGTGGACAGATTTGTGGTTATCACACCCCAGACCTCATGCATAACTTACTCTCTGTCCATCAACTCCAGAAGGAAGGGGTGAACATCTTCCTTCCCACCTACGGCTCTGAAGCTCGACAAACAACTACCAACAACAAACTCCTGACCACCTTCAGTGTTCACAATCATCTCTACAGGCTGCAGATTCCACGCACAACTGACATCTTTGTCATTGAAGTGAATGTATCAACCACGACTTGCAACTGTCGCAGCCTCTCTCATCCTCGTCTTCTGCATCATCATCGATTGGGCCATCCCAACTTCAATACTCTTCTATGTCTCCAGGAAAAAAACATGGTGAGAGGACTCCCATCTCTTTCCCCATTGACTCAACTTGCCAGACCGCCATACACCACCTGCAACCTCGGAAATTTGAAGGCATCTCCTCATCCTTCTTGAGCCGCTCGTGCAGCCCAACCTCTTGAAATTCTCCACATGGATCTTCTAGGACCCATCCGGCCTACATCTCTGAAGGGTCATGAGTACTTCATCACTATTGTGGATGACCACTCTCGGTTTAGAGCAAAAACTCCCCTCAAATCCAAAGCCGATGCCAAACCCACCTTCATCAAGTGGTCCAAGCATCAAATGAACAGCCTGAACCGGTCCATTGCAAACACCTGTGTTACATATTGCCCCGTGCCATGTCCTTCAGTCGTTGCTTTTTCAGGACGATGGCTCCAGATCTTTGTAAAGTGTAAATTTGCATGCATGGATTGATGTTTCAGAAACTAGAGGACATGCTGGAGCAGCTGTAATTTGAATCACAGCAATCGGCTAAGAAATGAGGGGGTTATGGTTCGTCAAAGTTGGGAGGTGGTGCTTGCCGTCCGGGTTTGGACAGCAGTCTTGGTACCGGCTGGAAAAATGATCCGGCGATGACCAGTTCGACTCCCACCACGCACACCATGGCCAAGGCACCCCTTTGAGGATGCTAGCAGCAATATCCCATGGTTCATTGGAGCCATGTGCGCTTCGGAATGGCGGACCGGTGCTTCAAGTGGGGTCCAGGAAGCTTCAAGTGCCCGTCACTCGCGCTAGTGCTCTGTCAGGGACAGAGACTCAATGATGGACTCCGAATCACGTATCGGACTACGATGGTTCAAATTGCACGCCGTTTGATGCATTGAAAATCTTTTGACTAGAACTAAAACTTTTCTCAAATGGTCGTTGTCCTGCATGCACTCAACATTGATCCCCAGCTCTTCGAACTTTGGGTGATGCTGAATTTCGTCAGAACTCTGCTCACATAGTGTGTGGCGACCAAAAAGCACACGCTTTGTCTAAGACTGCTGCACAAAAGAGCTGTGAACCTGAGGAAATGGTCAGGCCATGTCAGTAAAGGGTTATGGGCCCACGACCCTGACCGGTCCCAAACGTTCACGGTTTCGCAGCGGCCAGGAGGAACGTTTCAGACAACCTCCCTGTCAACATTTGACGACCCGGATATCAGAAGCGCAACATGGTTCTGAGGACGGAGTCGCAGCTGATCCAGAAATTTGTGGGTGGCCTTGGCTTTGGTTTGTGGAGGTGGCACTTTGAGATCCACCTTGCACACAAGGGACTACTCAACCTGATGAAGGACACTGATGTACTCGACGAGAAGACTACGATAGACTAGTAGAAGCAGGTCTTTGCAAAGAAAAACACCGAGGCGCTCATGCTCCTGCTGCTATCCACTGTCGAGACTCAGTGGGGCTACTTCCAAGGCTGCATGTTGGCAGCCAAGGCGTGGAAAAAGCTTTTTACCGTCCACCAACCGGCGTTGCTTGCGAACCGCATCTTCGCGATGAAGCAACTTCTAGCGGTGAGAATCGAGGAGGGCGAGGACATCCTCGCTGCTGTGCAGCAGATTGAGTCGCTAGCCTTGCAATGCAATGATATGGGGTAGAAAATTGACTCTCAAATGCAGGCAATTACCCTCCTCATGGATCTACCTGACAGTTGGAACCCCCTCATTACTGTCCTCGGTATGGACGAAAGACAAACTCACCTATGGCGCAGTTGCCGAATGCATCCACAAAGCGGTGCACCGTCGCATCGGTGGCGAGGCCTCGTTGTCCTCATTGGTCCTAGTCACCAAAACACGTAGTTGCGACAGCGGCAGCAAGGGAGGCAATAGAAAGGGGGTGGCGACAAGAAGGGCGTCAAGAAAGGTATGTGCCGCAATCGCGGCAAGGAGAGCCATTGGGCCTGCAAGTGCCCGGAGGAGGCGAAGGCCGGCAGCAAGGACGCCAAAGGGAAGAAGGCACTCCTCAATGGTACCAGGAACCACAACCTCAAAGGGGCCAACACGCGGCGCCTGGATTCCAGCGCCAAGGTGCACACCCAAGTCGAGAAGGTGGGGTCTATCCGCTACACAAAATCTATCAAGTCTCTTGTGGTCGCGAACGACAAAGTCGAGCTGCGGCCGGCCAAGGAGACATTGAGGTGGACGTGGAGGTGAATAGTAAGAAGATGTTGCGTGTCATCCATGATTTCCAGCATGCCCCCGGCTTGGCTGACATTCAAAGTGTTAGTCACTTGACGGATAAGGGGTATGAGGTGCTCTTCCGCAGGAAAGGCACAGTAGTGTGCATGGACAGTGGTGGTGAAGTTGTGCTGGAGGCGAAGCGTGAGGGCGGTTTCTACTTCGTGGAGATGAAGGTGATCCTCGCAACAGACGTAACAGATTCGTAGGAATACGCCGTCAACTTGGTCAAAGGAGGGGGACCTGATCTGGAGCTCTGCCACCGACGGCTGCGTCTTTCATCGCCCACAGTCGTGAAAGAGATGGCAAAGCGTGTCATGGTACTCCGCCTCGACATCACCGGAGCAGCAGACGTGGCAGCATATTCAGCACTGCACAAATAGTGCAAGCCTTGCATTTTGGACAAGCGAGGCGCAAGCCGTTCAACGAGAACCTAGGGGGCGCCCTGGACCTGCTGGAGATCATGCACAACGATGTGTGTGGACCGTTCAAAACACCGTCAAAAGGCGGTGCGCGGTACTTTGTCACCTTCATCGATGACTGCAAAAAAAAACTCTACGTGTACTTCATGTAGCAAAAAGGCATGGTGTTGGACCGGCTGAAGGAGTACGTCACAGCGATGGAGAAGTAAACTGGCCGCAAGGTTAATGCGCTAGAAAGCAACAACGGCGGAGATTACGTGGGCTGCAGTGGGTGTCTAAAGCAGTAGGGCATCAAGTGGGAGCACACAACTCCCTACTCGCCACAATCTTATGGCGTGGCGGAGACCGCAAATGAGACGCTACTGAGCATGCTACGGACAATGCTCGTTGACACAGGATTGCCGCGGAGCTTCTGGACGGAAGTGGTTTTATGGCAAGCTACACCATCAACCTGACCCCAACGGCGGTGCTGAAGGGGAAGAGTGGCTGGAAGACGCCGCAGAAGGTATGGAGTGGGTGCAAGCCGAGTGTGGCACACCTGAAGGTCTTGGGGTTCAAGGCGCACGTGATGGTGCAGACGGCACAACGGCATGACGGAAAACTGGACCCGCGTACCAAGCCGTGTCTCTTCCTTGGCTACAAGAGCGCGCTCAAGGCGTACTGGCTCTACAATGTGAGCAAGGAGGAGGTCTTCAGCAGCCGTAGCGTTGAGTTCGACGGGCAGCAGACCTACAGCAGTAGCAAGTGACATCGGCATGGTGGGCTCTCCGAACCAGGGGGAGTGGTTGTAGCTCCTAACCCATGAGGGTGAGCCGGCGGACGCTGACACGTACAAAGCATCTTCAGAGTGCAATGGTGCTGGGTTGCAGCAAGGCAATGGTGCAAACGTAGGTGTGGCAGAGGCAATGGACACAATAGCCGAAGCAGAGGAGGCAAAGGACACAAACAGAGCTACCGTGGAGCGGTAGCAGAACTCGTCGCCGACGTCACCAAAATCACCGTGACGCAGCCAAAGGCAGCGGAATGCGGCAAAACAGTACGACGCAATAACAGGCAGCTAGATCAGCATGGCGTGGTGCATGATGACATCCGCAGCAGAGCTGATTACCATGTAAGAGCCGCTTGCACGACCCAAAGCGGAGCAGTGGGACGCAGCTATCAAGTCAGAGCTGGCGTCCATTGTCGACAACGATACTTGGGAGCTCGTGGACCGGCCGAAAGACGCTAAGGTCATCGGCTCCAAGCGGGTTTTCAAAACTAAGTCTACCAAGGAGGGTAAAGTAGAGAAGTACAAGGCGCGGTTGGTGGCAAAGGGGTTTGCACAACGCAAGGGCGAGCACTACGATGAGACGTTGGCCCCCGTCACCAAGTTCACGAGCATCTAGGCCATCCTCGCCGTGGCAGCTGCCGAGGGCATGGAGCTGATGTGAAAACTCCATTCTTAAACGGCATCCTTAACAAGGAGATCTTCATGGAGGTGCCGGAGGGAGTGGACACGCCGGAGGGCAAGGTGTGTAAGCTCCATAAATCCTTGTACGGCTAAAAACAATCGTTGCAGTGCTGGTACCAAGAGATGGACGGCTACATGGAGTAGCTTGGCTTCAAGCACTATGAATCAGATCACAGTGTATACGTGCGGTGCAATAACGAGCTCCATCAGATTGTCGCACTCTACGTGGACGACCTGATTTTTTGTTCCTCTGATCTACTGGCTCTACAGCAGCTGAAGGAGTAGCTAAGCAGCAGATTTCAGGTGTCCAACATGAAGTAGTTGGAGTGCTACCTCAGGGTGAGCATAACGCGGAAACGGAGGGTGCGCACTCTTGAGCTGAGGCAGGCCAAGTACATCGGCAAAGTACTGAAGCGGTACGATATGGAGGACTGAAAACCAGTTGGCAGTCCGGTCTCCACAACATGTGACCTGAGCGCGGCAATGTCGCCACAAACAAAAGAAGAACGGGAGGACATGGCGGGGATCCTGTACCAGTCCACGGTGGGCAGACTCATGTACGCCATGTTGGCGACTCGACCGGACCTGGCCTACGCGGTGGGTCAAGTGAGCAGGTACGTGGCTGATCCAGGGCCACTATACTGGAAGGCGGTCAAGCGCATCCCCTACTACCTGCAGGCAACGCGACACGCGTGCCTGAGGTTCGACCGCAAGAGGAGGACCGACCTCTTGCGTCTGGTCTGCTACACGGATGCAGACCATGCCAGCGACATGGACAAGCGGAAGTCCACCTCCGGCTACGTGTTCTTCCTCACAGGTACAGCAGTCTCTTGGTGCAGCAGAAGAAAGGACTGCGTCGCCACCTCCACAGTGGAAGAGGAGTACATCGCGTTGGCCTAAGCGGTCAAGGAGGCGGTTTGGCTCCGCAGGCTATAGGGGGAGCTTGGCGTGCCGCAATAGGAGCCTACGGTGGTACAAGAGGAACACACCGGCTCCATCCTGCTGACCCATTATCTAAAGCAGCACATGTGGGCAAAGCACATGGACATGTGCTATCACGATGCGTGCAACATGGTCTAAAAGGGACGGGTTGTGGTACAACATTGTAGTACGACACACATGCTTGCGGATTGCTTGACCAAGACGCAGCCCAGAGATTGGAATGTCCTCAATGTGGCAGGCCTTGGACTTATGGACTATGATGATCTCAAGAGCACTATGGAAGATGAGCCGGAGGGAGCACAGAGGCATCCGGCATGGTAGGTGCAAGGGGGAGATATGCCATGTCCTGGAGTCGCCGTTTGTCAGGGAGATGACTCCAGATCCTTGTAAAGGGCACGTTTGCATGCATGGATGAATGTTTCAGAAACTAGAGAACGTGCTGGACCAGCTGAAATTTGAATCACAAAAATCGGGTAATAATTGAGGGTGTTATGGTTCGTGAAAGTTGGGAGGTGGTGCTTGCCGTCCGGGTTTGGATGGCACAATTGGTACCGGCTGGAAAATTGATCCGGCGGTGACCAGTTCGACTCCCACCACGCACATCATGGCCGAGGCGCCCCTTGGGGGATGCTAGCAGCAATATCCCATGGTTCATTGGAGCCATACGCGCTTCGGAATGGCGGACCGGTGCTTCATTGGGGTCCAGGGCGCTTCGGGTGCCCGTCATTCGCGCTAGTGCTCTATCAGGGACAAAGACTTAATGATGCACTCCGAATCACGTATTGGGCGTTACGGTGGTCCACATAGCGCACAGTTTAGTGTGTTGGAAAGCTTGTGACTAGCCCTATAACTTTTCTGACGTGGTCCTTGTCCAAACATCCACTCAAGATTAATTCTCAGCTCTTTGAACTTTGGGTGTTGCTGAATTCCGTCAGAACTCTGCTCACATAGTGTGTGGCGGCCATGAAGAACACACTTCCTCTAAGACTGCTGCCCAAAATGGCTGTGAACCTCAGGACGTGGTTAGGCCACGTTGGAGCCACATTTCCAACAATCTGGACTGACAGGTGTAGTGAATTCCTCTCACATGAACTTCAATGGTTTCTTGCGGAAGGAGGCATCGGTCATGAAATGAGTGTTCCTGAAGCACCGGAGCAGAACCGAGTAGCACAAAGATGCAACAGTGTCCTTGTTGCTCTCACTCATACTCTTGTCGTACATGCCGGAGCTTCAGAGACATTTTGGACCTATGCAATCCGCTATGCCACCAGAGTCCATAATTACTATTCAGCCATGCATCTACCCGATATTACCCCAGCAGACATCTGGGTGGGTTACAAGCCTGATGTCTCCAAATTGCGAGTATGGGGCTCAACAGCCTATGTTTTACTCAACAAGGCTGACAGGGCCAACACTCAACTCTCCAAAGTAGGTCATCGCACCACACGCTGCATGTCCATTGGCTTTACCCTCAACTCCTCCTGCAATCTCTTTTATGAGCCCGAGATCAAATTAGAGACCTGCAGAACAAACATGCACTTTGGTGAAATCACACCCTTCTTCTGCCAGTCCTCGATGTGCTCGATCAAGCCATCAAAGCCGTTCTCCTCCAAGACTACGGCGGCGGAGAACAATCGGTTACGTACATGTCGAGAAAACCAGTGTTGAACTACGTAGTGTACGAAAAGGAGATGCTCGCAGTCGAGCCCACGTTCAAGACGAGGCGGTGCTACTTGGAATGTCGGTGTTGCATCATCTGTATTGACCATCACTCCCTAAAAAATCTCAAGACCTAGCCGAATCAAAGCCGTCGACAAACTTGGTGGATGGAGTTCCTCAAGTCCAACTCCGACTACGACATCGAGTACCGGCCTGGAAAAACAAGTGTGGCGGATGCTCTCTGTCGGCGACCATATTTGATGGCTGAGATTAGCACGTTGTTCCTCAAACGAGACCCGTACCTCGTGAGGTTGATCGCAAAAGGTAACGAGGAGTTTGGGGGGTATGACAAAACAAGGTTTTGGTTCGATGACCCTTACTAGCGACAGCGATTTACTCGCGAGGTCATCATTCTTCAAAACGAGGAAGTACGACAAATGCTATTGGAGGAATGCCACCAAAGCAGTCCAATTGGACACTTTGGCGAGGTCAAGACGCTCAAGAAGCTTGCAAAGCACTATTGGTGGGACAAGATGTAGATCGCTGTGGCAGCCTTCTACAAATCGTGCGACACCTATCAGAGGCAAAAATCTTGGCACACACAGCCACCTCGTCTTCTTTAACCCCTACCCATTCCGACGAAACCGTGGGCCAACATCAGCATGGATTTTGTGATGAGACTTTTTGCCATCTCCAAGGGGTATGACGCCATCCTTGTCGTGGTGGACAGGTTTTCTCAAAATACACACTTCATTCAAACGATGACCATTGTGACCGTAGAAGGAACAACACGAATGTTTTTAAAATAGATCGTGCAGTTGCAAGGTGTGCCACAAACCATCATCAGCAACAAAGAAGACCGCTTTTCTAGCCGTTTCTTGCCTGAACTGATGACACACTATGATAGTCGGATCCAGCTACCTACGGCTTTCCATCCTCAAACAGATGGGCAAACTGAGTGAAACAACAAGATGCTCGAACAACTTCTCCAAGATTTATGCAAGGCACACAACGCCGATTGGGCAACAAAGCTACCAACCGCCAAACTCGCATACACATCCTCCATTTTCACTGCAACTGGTGAAACACCTTTCAAGGTGGTGTATGACAAACTTCCCGCCATATTGACTGGATTGAAGAGTTAGAGTATATTCCTGCGGTTGACATTCATTGCTGCAACTTTGCGAGCATCTCGGAGGAAACACAATAGACCCTCGCAAAGACGCAAGCAGCTATGAAGCGAGCAGCAGACCAACATCACAGCGATGAAGTGTTTAGCATTGGTGATCGCGTCCTCCTCAGCTTTGCGAGTATAAAACTCCAAAGACATGACTCCGTGAAGCTCAAACCCCGATTGTTGGTCCCATTTGAGATCGAGCAAATGCAAACTTCAGTCGTCACTCGAATTTGTCGCCCTGAAAACATGGCGATCCACCGTGTCTTCCACATCAGCAAGCTCAAGCTATATCAGGAATCGAGCACGAATTTCCCGGGCATAGACATCACACCTCTACCTCCTCTGCAAGTTGACAGAGATACGGAATAGGTATGAAGATATCCATTGACACCAACATTATAGGAAAACGACCGAGTATATGGTCAAGTGGCACGGCAACGACGCTACGCGTAACAGCTGGGAGCCCTACAACAACCTCCAGGACGTTGATCATCTTATCGACGGCTGCATTTGCCAACACCGGCCTACGTCTGCTAGTGCGCCGCTACGTCCCGGCTAAAAGGGGGGGGGAAGTGTTGCATCCTTGACATACAGGAGTCCCTAAAACTCGTGTGTGTGAATTTTTGTCATTGCATTTGTGGCCCACCGCGTGACGACTTCCAGATTTTTCCGATGTTCGGCCGAGGGCATTTTGGCCGATTGCCCCGACCTCTGGTGTTCCATTTCAGATTGGTTGACAGAAGTGTCGCAAACTATACTGATGTTTTGATATTGTTCGTTCGACTGCTTGAAGACGCTTCTTTTTCATGAAGAAGCACCGTGATATTCTTGAAGCCCCCCAACTTCTCGGCGGAGCTTCTTGAACATACCACTCATGGCCCGACCTCGCATGCGTCGTTTGGCTCAAACGCCGATGACCCGACTTACACCCCATTCTCATTCCTAGCATTGTATATGTGCTTAATGCACTCAACAATTGTCATCAAAGCACACTTATTGATTGATTCAAATAATCCATTCATCTCAAATTCCCAAATTCTCCTTTGCCCCGCACCTCATCCCTTTGAATAATTGCGATAATACAGCACGTTCCGTTCGGCGTAACAAAACTGAACGGGCGTTGCTTATGTGAGAGCGAGTATCGCGAGGGGGATTTACATGCCTCACTTCATTTTGCTCGATTAGCGCGGCATGCCGCTGAACGAGCATGGTGAAGTGAGTGGACAGTCTGGTTTTCTTCTTTTAAACCACCGAGCGGGAGAGTCTTATTTGTTTAGCGCAGGGTGTCACTAACCCCCTTGCGGATGGGGAAGGAGGGTTATTATGCCCTTTCATCCGCTAAAGTTTTGAGTGCAGTTTATTAAGAATTCAGTTTTTGAGTCTCTAGATACAAACCGTTGGTCACGTGATTATCTTTGTTATCTCGCTTTCGGATCCAACTGCCAAACTGTAGATTTCCTTATTATTGTGGTAAAGATGATTTCATATCCTTGGGTGCTCCTCTTGGATGGACTTGCCATTCCATCGTATCGATGGTCTCAATAGCCATTGACTCTGTATAGAGTACATCACTTCCTCCTCAAGCGACAAAACCTCTCTATATCTTATGAGAAGGATTGACGAGGAAAACTTCCTGATACCCAATTTCACTTGCGCTCCATATGCGGTAAACACCACTTTCACCAGTCATAACTTTGTGTTAAAGACGTCCGAACTAAGATCCTCTTTTGCTACATTTTCAGAGCACGATACTTCCTTTTCCGCCGTAACGACTCAAGTGCCTTTCTGTTATGTAAAAATGAGGAAGCGATTGAACAATACTTCCTCCTCCGCCACCGCATTGTCCCCCTGCTCGAGCGCCTACGGACCTTCTCTGCGTGTACATTCCCTAAAATACTCCCATTATCATTGGCTTCCTCCTTGGTCCCATTCAACCCAACGTATGTAACGCGGCCTGGTATGTTTTCCGCATTACATTCCTACCTTGTTTGGCAAGATTGATGGGTCGACCCACTCTCCTCGCCCACAACCAAGATATTTTCTCTAATTTCCACACATCTAAAATTCATGTTCGGATATTTGCATCCGTAATCCATGGAAATATTTCTTGAAAACTTTGGGGTGAGCTAAACACCTTTGAAGATGACTTTTGCACTGCCCTTGTCACAAAACATCTACTACATGATGGGGAATTCCGTTTTCCTTTTGAGCATTTGATCCAAATTATGTTGGAAAATCCCCAGGCAATACCCTCCGCCATGACCTAATGACATGGGGATTCGGGTTTAACTACAGGGATCTTTTGGTGTTGAGGTAGCCCCCCAGCTTCAGTTGGTTACAGACCAAGGAAAAAACATACGGATTACTTCCCTTATACCCACCTTCCGAGCCTCGTGCTTCTCGAATACCCACTCTATACAAAAAACGACCAGACTACCCACTCGTTTTAACTCGTGACCACATTGTCCACAAAACGCAAATACCGAGTAACCGTGACCGAAGTATGCACTTCTGAAAAATCATGACTAGAATTCCAATATTATATGCATGTTCTTGGAATGGTGGGTACTATAGCTATTATATTTTAGGATTCTACGGATTCATCATGATTTTTGATTTCTTATAGTTTACATGGGATGCGACGGCCAATACAATAGCAAAAATGTAATGTTGTCAATTTTTTGCCAAAATATTGAACAACATGGTCGCCTTTTGCACCCGGTTTTGGCTGGGGTGCTTATTTCCAAGTTTCCGTCCGATGTCGTCACCACAACGTGGCTATTTTGCATCGTTGAGTTCGTTCTTGCATTCAGCATGTGGCCTGCCGACATGGATAGCCGTGCTCGTGTATTGTTGAGTGGTGGTCCACTCACTTTTTTGCACACTATGCGCAAAAATATAAAAAAACTGCACGTTGCACGCGACATCGCACGTTGGAACGACAGAAGCGAGGCCGACGACGTCGACCCCTTGAAAGCAAAGGGCCGACGGCAGTGGCAGGGGCAGGGGCAGTGTCGACAGCTAGCGTTTAGCAAGTCCCTGTTTGTTTATCGTTGTCGCGACCTAGCTTGAAAGACACCTTTTTTTGCTAATACTTGAGACATTAGATTTTCCTATCCGACGGCTGTTCGTCAACTTTAACATACATTATGTAATCACATAACATATCGTACATACTATAATAGAGAATTTCTCCGTAGAAATATTTGAGAACATGACTCGTACATAAGCATTGCAGATACAAATGACACAAACATCTATCTCTTTGTAAACTTACTTAGTTGTGGTTCGTAGGATCACACCAACTAACACCTCAAGGGCTTTGTCGACTGTTCGGTCGACTTAATTGGCGCAGATTTGCTTTCGATGATTGACCTTTTTTTAGACGAAAAAAACGCGGACGACCTCGTCGATCTTGCTTATGTTCTTCTGGTGTGCGATGCATAGTGCGATACACGTTCATGAAATGGAGACTTCTAATGCTTGCAGGGTTCTGACTTTTGCACTTCCGAAGCAAGCTTTCTCCTCAGTTCCATGTCTCGTACTGCACGAGATATGGAACAAAAGAAGCTAAGGGTGACGAGCTCACACCCATATTTTTGTGTTGCAAGCCCTACAAAGATTCGGAGAAAAAACTCCAATATTTGCATCGGCGGATTTGACAAACCCTAACCGTTCAATTTATATGGCCAATACAAATCGTTTTGTCTATTTTTACTCAAATATAATAAACCCTCAGCAATGGGGAGTACTATGAGCTGATCGATTTTCATCGAACAGCCCATTGTGGTTTTTCATGGGCATGGTGGAACGATTTGTAAACGAAGAAGCATAAGTACTTTTCAAAAGGTAAGATTATAGGTCCTCAATAGCCTATGTCACACGTGATAGGGATGATGAGAGAAGATGCAAGGAAGCCTCCTAGCAACACTCCCGTTGACCAGGCGTCAGTGCCTGATCAGACGGTGACAACAGTCACAAGTCGTGCACGCAACGGCAAGAGTTTGGCTAGGGGACACAAGGCAAAATGTCTGAATGCTTCAATAGCATTTATACAGAGAAATGACAACTGACAGGTCCATGGCATAAACACCTGTCGTGGCGCACAGCGGGTGTCGCACGCGGCGGTCCAAGAGCTGTCCTAAAACCGGCCCAAAACCACTGTTTTGGCCATGACTTTGCGCACACATGTCAGAATGCTACGCCGTCTAAACCTAGACGTACAGGATCACAAGACGGACGCTACGACTGGTCACATGCATGCATCCATCATCAGACGATGAAACGCAATGCAAAAACATACAAATCGGGCTCATGGCCAGTCCGCATGAAACTCCTACAAGCTGTAGAAAGAACAGCGGGAAGTCACGGCAGTGTCCGGGGCTCTGGAACGGTAGTCGGCCAGCTCCAAGCTGGTAGTCCGCCACCAGTTGTCGCACCGGTGTCACTAGGGCCTGCCTCAGGGATCAGCACGAGGCTGGATACGGCCGAGTGGTCACAGTAGACTGTACAAGAACGTCACAAATCACAACACTCCCCCATGACCTGATGGTACGCATGTCCATACACATGCAGCATTGGGACGAGTACAATAGTGTGTGTAAAACAGATGGGACACGGACATATATCCCACACTCAACCACTCTCAGGCATGGGGCGAAGCCCAACAGAACGAATAGCCACCAGGAACGTTCCGCGAGCTAGTGCCTTCGTCAAGATATCAGCACGCTGCATGTCGGTGCCAACCCACATGACGGAGATCACGTCTCGCTCCACCAGATCACACACAAAGTGATGCTCAACCTCAATGTGCTTCGTGCGAGCATGAAAGACACTGGATTTATCCGCAATGGCGAGAGCACTCCGGTTGTCGGAGCGAAGCACAATGGCGGGTACTGACTAACAAAGCTCAAGAAACAGGTATTGTAGCCATACCGGCTCAGCAGCCCCTGCGTCCAAAGCAACGTACTCTGCCTCCGACGAGCTACATGCGATGCAGCCCTGCTTCCACCTACACCAAGAAAGAGCAGTACCGCCGAGCATGAACACGTAGCCAGAACGGCTGTGTCCATCTGGGCTCCAGGCCTAGTCGATGTCACTGTAACCATCAACGACCATCAAACACTGCCGACGAAAGCAGAATCCAAGGAACGGTGTGGAGACCACGTACCATACCACTCGCACAGCCGCGTGAAGGGCTCTGGCACGTGGATCCTGCAAAAACTGAGCAAGGAGGTTGACAGCCAAAGCGGTGTCAGGACATGTGGTAGTGGCCAGGTACATCAGAGATCCGATGAGACAGAGGTACAAGGTCACGTCCACTCTCTCCCCCAATTGTGTGGGATCATCCACTTTTAGGGCATCCTGCCCATCAGGTGTAAGAGGTGTGGAAGCGGTGGGTACTGCCCCAAGGAGGTCGCTGAAACGCTCCCCGACTCATGCGTATCAGGCCTGATGCAGCAATAGTGTCCGACGTCTGCGATCTCGCACGATCTCCATACCGAGAAACACCGATGCAGGACCGAGGTCTTTCATCCTGTAGGTATTCTGAAGGACAGCCTTAGCCTCCTTCACGGCGTCCAGGGATGGGGACGTGATCAGAAGGTCATCGACATAGACCAGGATGGCGGTGAACTACTTGGGTGTCGGTAGGATGAAGAGAGAGGGATCTGCCTCGCTCTGTACATATCCCGCATAGGTCAAAGTGCCGGTGATCTCCTGGTTCCAACATCGTGGAGATTGCTTCAGGGCGTACAAGGACTTGCGCAAGCGCCATACCTTGTCACCATCCTCAAATCCTGGTGGCTGAGCCACGTAAATCTCCTCATCCAAAGAGCCATGGAGGAACGCATTGTTCACGTCCATCTGGTACAGTTCCCAGTCATGCTAAGAAACTACACCGAACAGAGCTCGAGCTGAGGTCATATGGCTGATAGGGGCAGAAGTGTCAGTGTAATCGACGCCCTCAATCTGAGAGTACCCCTTGACGACCAAGCGGGCCTTGTAGCCTTCCATTGAGCCATCCGGCTTCACTTTCTTGCGAAAGACCTACTTGACCTGAATAGCCTTCCTCCCAGGCGGAAGGTTGACAAGCTCGTAGACTCTATGCTCTCGGATAGCACGAAGCTCATCCTTGCAGGCAGCGCACCAAGCGTCAATATCCTGTAATGAGAGAGCTTCCCTCAGGGTGCCCGGGTCAGGTGCCATAGAGGGAGAGCTCTGCGTGGCAAGAGCACACGCCTCGGTACTAGGCCTGACGACCACAAGATCAGCTGCTGCATCACAAGTGATATGGAACTCGTGAGTGACGAGATCGTGCCCTACGGGGCACACTGGATGTACCTCTGTGAGCTCAGTGCGGACATTCAAGACTAGGGCCTTTGTGCAGGGGTCACCACTCGCGATGCTGCGAGGGGGGCGCCTGGGTGCGGGGCCCGACGCTCCCTGAGCTTCGGAATCCAGTGGTCGAAGACGGCCACCGGGCTCACGGGAGTAACCGGAGCTCGAGGGGCGCACCTCAAGCTGAGGGATAGGCATGACCACAGCTGGTGGGGACTGAGGCAAGGCAGGTGATGCCGTGCGAGGAGATGAGAATGTGGGGGACACTGGGCTGGGTGTGACAACAGGAGCAAGCAAGACTGGACCTGACACAGAGGCAGGAGTGCCAACAGGAGCAGATATAGGAGTAGGCGAGACTGGAGCAGACACAGAAATAGGAGTGCCAGCAAACGTAGGTACTGGCGTAGAAGTAGGCAAAAGAACAAAAGCAGGGGCACCTGTGGGGCGTGAAACAGGGTAGTCGGGCGAGGTCTCTAGACCGACGGCGATGATCGCCGGGTCATTGAGGGCCGAAGACCGAGAGGTGAAGGGGGCTCTAACGGGCACATCAGCCTAGTGAGAGGTGCTCGCTGGCCTAGAAATCTCCCCCATCCGCCGAGAACCCTCACAGGTAGGAACTTGTGTGGCAGAGAGTGCCCTGATCGAAGTTAGGTCACGGTAGGTGAGAGACTGGAAAAAGAGCGCATTGCGTGACTCAATGACGCGACGACGAGTAGGGTCCTAGAAGCGCCAGGCCTTCGACCGGGGGGAAATGCCTACGAAGGCACACAGGCGGCCCTGAGGTGAGACCTTGGACCCCTGCTAGTCCTCGGTGTACCACATGGAGGCCAGGGATCCCCAGACGCGAGCGTGGCAAAGGCCAGCACGGTGTCCAAACCAGAGCTCATACAGTGTAATGTGGTCCAGAAGCGGACCGTGCAGAAGGCGGTTCCAGACCCAAGTCATGTACGCGAAGCCCTCAAAGACAAAGGACTCAGGGAGACCGCACTCAGATCGCATAGCGTGGATCGCATCCTCCATGGTGCGGTTCCAGCGCTCGGAAACACCGTTCTACTGAAGGGTAGCAGGAGCGGAGACCTGGTGAAAAATCCCATGCTCAGCAAAGAACCCGTCCATCTTTCCAAGGAACTCACCGCCGCGATCCGAGCGGAAAGTATGTAGCGTGTGACCGGACTGACGCTCTGCCATCACTAGCCAATGTCAAACCGCAAGGGCGGCGTCGCTCTTCTGACGCAGGCTGTACACCCACCGCATCCGGGTAAAGTCGTCAGTCAGAGTGAGAACATACCGGCCCCGATCAAATAGGGACTCGACTGGAAGAGGGCCGAGAAGGTCTGAGTGAACTAGCTCGAGAGGCCAAAGCGCTCGGGAACGAGAGTCAGGGTAGGTACATCGGTGCATCTTCCCTTGAGCGCAAAAAAGATAGCCGGTCTTGGACGGCTTCTCGAAAGAAGCCGCGTCAAGACCAAGAGCCGGCTGTGTCCGAATGAGCTTTGACACAGTATCGGAGCCCACATGACACAAACGACGATGAAGCAACCGCTGGTGTTCCGGAGACAGAACACTAGTGACAAAGACCCGACCGGAGAGGGAAGGGGAGCAAGGGGAGGAGGTCTAAGAGATGCGATACGGATCATCTACGACTGAGGCACGAAGGACAACACTGCAAGTGTCAGTAGCAGTCACAGTCGCTGAGTCTGCGGTATGCTCCACAGAGAGACCCATTAGTGTGCACGCATGCACAGAAAGCAGGCTGAGCTCAAGATCAGAGACAAACAACACGTCGGAAAGGTACAAGGGGCCAGACAGACCGTCAAAACATACAACCCCAACACCATGGACTGGCAAGGACTGACCAGGGCCTGTACGGACGGAACGGACAGACGTGACAGGACCGAGAACGACAAAATCACTACAACGACACGTCATGTGATGAGTGGCACCAGATTCGATGATCCAAGTGCCACCGGAGTCACGACTGGTGGACTTCACTGTACAACGGGCAATGGAACACTCGGCATCAGAGGGACACTAAGCCGTCAGTGGGGAGGAACGACGCAGGGCATAAAGATGAGACTCGTGAACCCAATCGGTGCAGTCAGGCCCATCATCATCACATGCTGACTGTGCTCCCCCACACCCGTCGTCATGAGCAACAGGAACGGACGGACAGAAAGTCTGTGGACCACCCGACGATGATAACGCACTCGCACCTCCCTGAAAGCAGAGCGCCAGAAGGTGTCGGAGCTCAGCGATGGTCCGGTCGCATGGGTCCGGATCACTGCTACTCGTCGGTGAGGAAGCGCGAACAGCTGCAGTCGTGGCCGCCACGCGTCCGGCGGATGGCGAGGATGACGTGCTGGACGTGGAACGAAGGGCGTGTGCAGCCTGGAGCCCACAAGTAATCCGCGCCGAGTCGAGCGGCTGTTGGCACTCAATGTAGCGATGGGCGCCTCCACAGTTGTAGCAGTGAACAAAACGTCCGCTGCTACCACTGAATGATGATTGCTGCTGTGACTGCTGCTGACCTCATCCACGCTTCCCCTTCTTCTTCTTCCCCTGAGCTGCTGCTGCAACACCCTGTGCCTGAGTGGGTGTGGGCGGGGCCAAAGAGGAGGAGGAAGATGAGGAAATGATGGAGGATGAAGAAGGAGAGTGCAGGAGGGAAGATGATGGTGATGCGATGACTGCTGCAGCAAGAGAAGTCTCCTCATGGGCCATGGCTGCCTCGCGTGCTGAAGTCACCTAGAGGAAGAGCTGATCACAACGCCGACTGCTGTGTACAGACCGCAACGCCGGCAGCTCCCTCGGAAACCTGCCGTGGGACCATGGACTGGGCACACAGAAGCTCAGTCAACGTGCGGATGGCATCAGTCTGCTCTCGCTGTCGGCGACGCATCTCATCCTGCTGGCTCCGTAGGTCCTCAATGGCCTGCGAGCGTGGGCTCAGGACCCCAGAAGAGGAGGAGAAGGGATCACCTGTCTTCTCCCCCTTGTTGTTAGACGAGTTCATGTCGCCTCACAATATGAGTCGACAGGTCAGGTTTGTCGGATTTCAAAAGCGTCATTGTTTCTCGAATAGTTGAGACGCTGACAACTTTTGATTGTCTGGCAAAAAATTTGGCGTATGGTGCTGACGTCAGCAGGCGGTTGCTGACGTCAGCAGGCGGTTGTTGACGTCAGCAGGCAGTTGCTGACGTCAGAAGGTGGTTGCTAACGTCAGCACAACCTGATGACGTCAGCAAGCAAAATTGCTGATGTCAGCTTGACACTCCCTCTTCTTTTTTCTTTTTTTTTTCTCTTACGGTTCTATGCGAGCGTGCAGCTGCTCCGCGGTTGCTACGCGGAAGCTGCGCAGCAATTTCCGCTTAGCTGCTCGTGCAGCTATGCTGTCAGCTGTAGCAGCACTTCCGTGGCTGCGTGTGGAGAAGCGGCAGCAGCGGCTGCACAATGCCGCTGCTGCTGCTGCTGCGCGCTGCCGCTGCTCCTCGCTGCCGCCGCTGCGCGCTGCTGCTGCGTTGCTGTTGCTACAACTGCTACTCCTCTGCTGTTGCCGCTGCGGCTGCCGCTGTTGTTGCTGCGCTGCGGTTGCCGCCGCTGCTGCTGCTCTGCTGCTGCTGCCGCTGCTACTGCTGCGCTGCTGTCGCCGCGGCCGCCGCTGCGACTGCGGACGGCGGCTGCACTCGCTGCTGCCGCCACGCGCTGCTTTAGCTGCTGCTACGGCGCTGCTGCTGCCGCCGCTGCTGCTGCTGCTCTGCTGTTGTGCTGCTGCTGGCACGGTGGCAACGCTGCTGCTACGGTCTCACGTGATGGGTGTGGGCTGCGTCGACGGCGACCGGCAGTCTTTGACAGGCCCCAGTGGATCTACTGCAGCGGTGACTCTTACTGCTGCTGCTTTGCTGCGTCTCTGCTACGCAACTCAGTGAGAACTGCCTCACTGCTTCGACACCATGAGAAGATGCAAGGAAGCTTCCTAGCAATACTCCCGTTGACCAGGCGTTAGTGCCTGATCAGACGGTGACGACAGTCACAAGTCGTGCACGCAACGCCAAGAGTTTGGCTAGGGGACACAAGGCAAAGTGGCTGAATTCTTCAATAGCATTTGGAGAGAGAAACGACAAATGACAAATCCATGGCATAAATACCTGCCGCGGCGCACAGCGGGTGTCGCACGCGGCGGTCCAAGAGCTGTCCTAAAGCCGGCCCAAAACCACTATTTTGGCCATAACTCTGCGCACACATGTCAGAATGCTACGTCGTCTCAACCTAGATTTGCAGGATCACAAGACGGATGCTACAACTGGTCACATGCATGCATCCATCATCAGAAGGTGAACACGCAATGCGAAAACATGCAAATCGGGCTCATGGTCAGTCCGTCGAAGAACTCCTGCAAGCTGCAGAAAAAACAGCAGGAAGTCCGGGGCTGTGGAACGGTAGTCGGCCAGCTCCAAGCTGGTAGTCCGCCACCAGTTGTCGCACCGGTGTCACCAGGGCCCGCCTCAGGGATCTGCATGAGTATGGACACGGCCGAGTGGTCACAGTAGACTGTACTAGAACGTCACAAATCACAACATGATGTGGGGTCCGTTTTGTAGGATTCACGATGTCCAGGAGCACGTGCCTTGGACATCCGCTCGTTATGTCTATTGACGAGCGGACGTCCAAAGTGGGTATCGGAGTCCGCTCGTAAATAGTGGGTAAAGCGTGCTTCTTTTTTTTACTTTGGACATAGTGCGCACCGATTAAAAAGTGCGGGGAGAATGGAAGGCACCTGCCAAAAATTGGGCATACTAATCGTCTTCTCCCACGACTGTCGGATACGGTAATAAATGTTTCAAAAGTGGGTAACCTGAAGAGTGGTGGGTAATGGTGGGTAAATGGTGGGTAAAAAGTAATCCCCCCCAAAAACATATTTCCCCGGTTGCCTTTTCCACTTCTCCCACCGTTGCATCCGTTTGAACACCCCGCGCCAACGGATTTCAACGGATTAGGCGGGAACGGGAGCAGACCCGTTCGTGGTTCTCTTGTTTTACAGGTCTGTTTCAAAACAGACTTACTGAAATGCTCTTGATCTTCGCTCGCTGTAACGAACCCACTTGGTTCTGCGAACATCGTACGCGAAGGGGGAAACATTGGGCTCCCGTGCTTCCTTCGCATCTTCTGTTGCCGCCTACAAAAACATCCGAAGTAATCCTTGTTCGTCAATGAATGTTTTGGCCCTATTGCTGACTTCTTTGTTGGGAACCGGTTACGACCACGGGAACCCCAAAATGACTATCTGGACAAGTTCCCACACGGCAACCTAGCCCAACTGGTTCCAGCTCGCGTGTACTGTCTACCGACGAGTGGAATCGCATTGGCATCCTGACTTTTCTCCGCAATTGGTGCACCCGACTCGCAACAGTGGTAGAAAGGCACGCCTGGCCGTTGGATTGGCGATGCCTTCGCGAAAGCATGCGCGAATGCTGCCGCGTCAAACGAATCTATTTTTAGATAACTACCGCTTGTAATTGTCTCCAAGCTCAGGGATACCCCCTCCCCCCCCCCCCCCCCCTTGAGGTAGGGGGTTGGTGGGGGGGGGGGGGGGGGGACCTCGAAATTGCTTTGGTGGTTGTGGAAAGTGCGGCGCACGAAGCTACGTAGAGTTCAGATTAGAGCAACCTGTTTGCGCCCTCCGTCGCGGACACCCAGTAAGACGGGGGTTGCCCTCTCCGCGTCGCTCCTTCCTCGCCCAAGGTTGCCACTTCGGTGGGAGAAGTCGGACGCTACGGCGCCTCGTCCAACGGCCAATGCCACATCCTCCAACGCGCGCAAGCGCACCCGGGCTGGCACGCGTGGCCTAGACGACCTCGCCATCCGATCCATTTCGAAATTCCATCTTGGCGACCTCCACCAGCAAACGTCAGCCAGATGCTCCACATGTTCTCCCACAAGCAAACAGGCCGCGCGGTTTCGCCATGACCCCCTCTCTCCCTTCATCCTTGACCGCGCCATGGACCCAGCTCCCATTCCGCAGACACGCTGCACTGCCTGTCCGTCTTGATCACCCTTTCTGCGCCACCCGGCGGCTGCGTCGCCATCTCCGACCCAGGCTGCATCGCACGGTGGCATGACCTCCAATCGGCAAAAGCTCGTCCCTACGGCCATCACCAGCTCGGTGATCGTGCGGGAGCTGAGGAGTAACATCGTCGCAACAGCGGTGGCGACAGCGGCGGCAGTGGCGAGACGGTGCCAGGGCGTGGCTTAGCCTGCCGTCCGCAGAGGAGCAAGCCCACGAGCGCAAGGTTGGGGTCCTCCCTATGAGCTACGAAGCAGGCTTGAGCCATTCGAGATCGCTTACGTCAGGCGCAGCACCCGCAGTAGCAGAAGTAGCAGCAACAGTAGCAGCAACACCAGCAGCAGCCGCACCCGCAGTAGAAGAAGTAGCAGCAACAGTAGCAGCAGAAGTACTGGAAGCTGTCTAGAGCAGATACATCAGAAGCAGCAGCAACTGTGCTCGCAGCGCCAGCAGCGGTAGCAGGATCGGTTGCAGCCACAGCGGCAGCCGTGAGGGCAGGAGGGCAAACCTGTTGAGCAGAGATGATGCTGAGCACGAGGCGCGTTGGGCTGCGGCGGCGGCTATTTGGGCTGCGGCGCGGATGGGGTGCGGCAACGTCGGCAGAGGACGCCCACAGGGTGAGCTATGCGTGTGGCTCTTTGTTTGCGTTGGTGTGCCTGTGCCTGTGCCTGTGCCTGTGGTGCTCAAGGACTTGGTGGGAGTCGAGGGGGGATAGGGGAAGGGGGGGGGGGGGGGGGG
>SZWC01000573.1:226594-239746 GCA_023375785.1 Penium margaritaceum | reverse complement strand
GGGGGGGGGGGGGGGGGGGGGGGGGGGGGGGTGGACATTCCCGGGGTTCTGGCCGACATTCGTCCACTGCACTCCTTGCTCCATCCATGAAGACTCGAAAATCCCTTTTTGTTTTCTTTTCCATTGTGTTCCACTATACGCCCTTTTTTTAGGTACAAACATTAGAGAAAACCACCCCCTAATTACACTCCAGGTTATATGGTTTTCTTTTGTGCGCGGGCACCTGCAGTGCTCCGCTGTAGCGGGGCTCCACTGGATCCCTTTTAACAAATGGGGAATCTTGGACCCCCCATGCAAAATCCCTGCAAGCCACGTACTAAAAATCACAAACCCTTCTATTAAGGAGTTCTTGATAAACGGGTCAGAAAATTTGACGTTATCAATCGACATTGCTTCCATGCGATGTTGTTATGCTATCTTTTGATAAACGAGTGCGGTATCGTTAATTTTGTACAGCTGAAAACTTGTGTCCATGTAGAAGGGTCGAATCAGGCTTATAATTGCGAGGCACAAGCGAATCAAACTTATTGTTCCGCGGTAGGGGCAAATGAGGCTTTTTGTTTCTAGAAAGGGGGAATCATGCTTTTTGTCCAAAACGAGGGGTATGGTCATTCTGCCCAAATACTCTACCATGAAAAATAGAGAAATTTTCTCCCATCCCCCTGCTGACAAGTCTTTCCTATCACCAACTAAACTCATACTTTATGTTGTTTGGCCCACTGGGCCAAAACCACGGTAATTGAGGGTCTCCAACCCTCAACTCATCCCATCCGCCGCCCCACAGGCCAAGACCTGCTCAAGCCACGCGGCAACACTTGCGCCACATTCCTCCCACACAAGAATGGACCCGTGCTTGGTGTCGACAATGGGTGTCAAACCCCGACGCTTTGGTACCAAATGTAGCAAACCGATGGGGAGCTTGGCCCACCGGGCCAAAACCGCAGTAGTTGAGGGTCTCCAATCCTCAACTCATCGCATCTGCTGCCCCACAGGCTTAGATCTGCTCGAGCCACGTAGCAACACAAGCGCTACACTTTACTAAATGCATATGAGAAGTGTAAGTAACAAATTCATTTAGATCCACATCAACATTCTTCTTACACTTTAGCTTATGGAGTAAAGTGAACTGATGTTTACAGGCAACGTGTGATTTCTGTAAGTTCTTGTTATGTTTAGCAAGAACGAGGTGGTCACTGTTATGCCAAAAGACACGTGGGTGGTTCACAGAGATGAGATGCAGGACAAAAGACAGTTCGAGTGTTGGGAATTTTTGATAGCTTGTATTAATCAGTGCTTGTACTTGCATTACAAGTGTCGAGTGAGTCAAGAACATACATACAATGGCGGGAACGAGAATCAGGCATGAGTCGGGTCATCCCCGTTCGAGCCAAGCGACGCGTGCGAGGTCTTGCCAACACTGGCTAATTTGAGAAGCTCCACTGAGAAGTCAAGGGGCTTCGAAAATATGGAGGCGCTTCTTTTTTAAAGTATAGCCTCATTGAGTAGTTGACCAAACGGTATCGAAACATCCATAGAGTTCGTAATACTTCTGTCGACCATCCTGATAACTGGTCGAAGTCGTCAGAAACTTCATAAAGAGAACATTGGATGTGAGGGCACTTGGCCAAAATGCCCTTGGCCGAACGAAATAAGAATCTTGAAGTCGTCGCGCGGTGGGCCATTGACCTAAACACGAGGATTCCCACTCGCCAAGTTTAAGGGCTTGTGTACGCCAAGGACATAATACTTACCATCCCCTTTTAGCCGCGACGTCCCAGCACGTCAGCAAATGTAAGCCAAACACGGCAAAAGTAGCCATAAGTTAGATGATTGACATCTCGAAGGTTGTCATAGGGCTCCCATTTTTTGTGAGTGTTGTTGCAGTCGTGCCACTTGACCAGATACTCCATTGTTTTTCTCCGGTGTCAATGTTTGAGGATATCTTTGATCACGTACTTTGTATCCGAATCCACTTGTATAGAAGGTGGAGGCGTGATGCCTCTTTCCAAGGAAGTTTCTACAGGGATCTCTGTAGTGCTATAATCTACAAATGTGGAAGAGAAGGTAGATCTCCATGCTGTCAAAGAGGCGAAGTCGAGCGAAGAATGGGGTTTGCATTCGCTCGATTTCAAACGGTCCCAACCATTTGGGTTTGAGATTTTGTACAGTCTTTTCCTTTGAGTTTGATGTTCGCCATGTTGAAGAGGACACGGTCACGAGCGCTGAAAACATCATCGTTATAATGTCGTTTGACTGCTCGCTTCATTACTGCTTGTGTCATTGCAAGGGTTTCTTGTGTTTCCTCCCAGATTCTTGCAAAGTCCCATTGATTTATATCAACCACGAAAATGTCCCTCTAACACTCCAATTCAGCTGGTGTGACGGGAAGTTTTATGTACACCACCTCGAAAGGTGTTTTACCAGTAGCGGTGGAAGTGGTTGTGTTCCATGCGAGTTCGACGGTTGGCAGTTGTGCTTCCCAGTCATTACGGCGTGCTTAGAATGAAGGTCAGAGGATTTCTCCAAGTGTCTGATTGGTTCGTTATGTTTGCTCGTCGGTTTGAAGATAGAACGACGTTGAGAGTTGGATCCGACTACCATAATGAGTCATCATTTCACGCCAAAACCGGCTACTGAACGACGTTGAGAGTTGGATCCGACTACCATAATGAGTCATCAGTTCATGCCAAAACCAGCTAGTGAAGCGGTCGTCTCTATTGCTTATGATGGTTGGTCCCACTCGGTGCAACAACACAATCTGATTTTGATATAGCCCTCTGTTCTTTGTGCAATGACAGTGGTGGTCGTCGGATTGAAGTGTCACTCGGATGGTGTATACCCCTCGGGTGTGATGAGTAGACTTGTCACAAGGTCAATGTTGATGTCGACACATGGTTCTGTCAAAAGAGGTACGGGCTGAAGTCGACCGGGTGGCTGCGTGCGACGAGATTTTTGTCTCTAACAAGTGTCGTGCGATTTGCATAAGGCCGCCACGGTTTGTATTTTATCCCACCATTAGTACTTTGCCAGATTTTAGACTGTTTTATCCTCGCGGAAGTGTCTACCTGGACTGGTGTCGTAGTATTCCTCCAAAAGCATCTGTTTGAGTTCCTTGTTTCGAGAAACGACGACTTGGCGAGTGAATCGTTGTTGCCAATATGAGTCCTCAAACGAAAAACTGGACTTGTTGTATCGGCCAAGCTCCTCCTAACCCTCGGCAAACAGCCTCGCAAGGTACGGGTCTCATTGGACGAGCAATGTGTTGATCTCGACCATCAAGTTTTGCTGTTGACTTAAAGCGTCCGCCTGATTTTCTTTTCAGGTCGATACTCGATGTCGTAGTCAAAGTTGGACAAGACAAACTCCATCCATCGAGTTTGTCGAGGGCGTACTGTTGGCTGTGTCTTTAGATGTTTCAAGGCATGATGGTTGGTGCAAACGATACATTGTCGGCATCCCAAGTAGCGAAACCATGTTTTAAACGTGTGAACAACTGCGAATATCTCCTTCTTGTGCATCGTGTAGTTGAGTTCCGGCCCGCGAAGTTTTTGTGACTTGTACGCTACAGATTCTCTACCGCCATTGTCTTGGAAGAGAACAGCTCCGATTGCTCGATCGGATGCATCGGTTCCCATGATGTAGTCCACCGTTAGATCTGCCAATTATGAGGATGGCATTGAGGTCAAAGTGTTTCTCAAAGAGTTGAACGGTTCTTGTTCCCTGTCCCCTCAATTCCACTTTGTGGTTTTCCGAGTGACATCGGAGAGTGGAGCTAACACTCACGCATACTCATATAAGAATTGATTTAAGGAAGTTTAAGAAGCCCAAAAACACGTGGAAATACAGAACATTTGTGGGCGTCAACCAATCAGCGAACGCCTCTGTCTTTTTCGGTCCATGGTGATTCGTCCGCTGCCGATGATGTGGTCCAAAAACACGATTGAACAGCAACCAGAGTCCCCTTTGGAGAGTCTCCCAAAAAACATTCTACCTTTTTAAACTGTGAAAAACTTTTCAAAGGTCTCCATTGTGCTCCTCTTGGTTGTGGCTGAACACCATAATTTCGTTGGGATATATGACAGTAAAGTCTTCGATGTATGTGCGAAATATGTTGTTCATCATTGGCATAAGTGTTGTGGGTGCATTTGTGGTTCCGAACGGGATGGTTGTGAACTCGAAGTGTCCATGTCTTATGCAAAATGCTATCTTCTTGCCATCCTCATCAGATATGCAAATCTGATGATAGCCGTTGCGTAGGTCAATTATGCAAAAAAATGCGTGCCCCTCAGAGTTGATTCATCATTTCATTTGTTCGTGGGAGGGGGTAGCGGTTCTTGATGATGATTTAATTCAACTCTCAGTAGGTGACGCATATCCACATCTTTCCGGTTTTCTTATCACAAAAGTTACTAGTGTTAACTAGGGTGATATGGAAGGTATGATGAATCCCTGACTTAGCATCTTGTCTAGCTACTTCTTGAGTTCGATCAACTCGTGATTACTCATTTGATAGGTCACCCTTCACAGTCGGCCTGCTGCCCGGCTTCAGGTCTGTTTGATGGTTTATGTTGTGGTCCAGTGGTAACTCTCGGGGCAATTCTTTGGGAAAATCCCCAACAAAATCCTTGATGAGCTCCGCCAACTCTTCCAGTACGACTGCAAACGTTCTAGGTGTTGAGGCCACTGATACTCATTCGGCAGCTGTGATTACTACTGCTTTCCCTGATTCCACGTGTACAAGCCACCCTTTGACTTCATGCATGAGATGTTTTTTGGCCACATCCAAAGATATTGGCTGGAATTAAGTGACTTTTGTTGCTTTCTCTGCTCCTCCCACCTCTGTTGCTAACCATAACCCCCGTTGCATCATGGGTCACTCGATTGGAGGCAGGTGTCGGTTTTTCCATTAGTATTGATGTAGCTTGCGCAGCTGCTCGTGTGGACGTGTGAATTATGCTGGTATAAGAAATCTTGCCCAACGATGATGGTGTGGTCACTCATTGGACATGTCCTCGAGACCGTTACATCTTGCATATCTCTAATTTACGGCTAGAGTGGTTCGCAAATTCGACATATCATCTGTGGTCCATTGATGGTTTTTCCTTCAAACACTCCCGACTCGGTGTGCAAACCTAGCTTCCAAACCATGTTACTATTGAAAAAACACATCCATCCAGTAGTGTCGTTACCGTTCAATGACTCCTACAACCCCACATTTTGTACTCACAGTAGTATTGCTGGTCGGTCGTCTTCGTACCCCTTGTCACACTTTGTGATCTGAGGCACCCTTGTTGGCGGCGATGTGAGCTACTTAGATGGGCGATCTGTCGACGAACATTTTTTTGACACGGCAAAAACCTCACAATCTACTCCATTCCTTTGCCATTTCTTGACTCCTCACTCTTTTTTATGACTAACCCTCCTCTTGGGTTGTTTTCGTCGCTTTTGGCATTTATGTGAGATATGGCCCGGCTTTCCGCAAGAGTAGCAAATGCGTTGATTGTGCCAATCAATGGCATCAACTTCATCAAAGAAGAGGTTTTTGTTGAATCGGACCTCCTTCTGCCACGACAAGGATTGTGGCCTTAGGGTCACCAACGGCTAGAATACTTCATGCAAGCATTCTAGTCGGCGCTGTCAATGTAAACAACTATTGCGATTTCTCGCAGAAATGATGTCGAAAATGATGATAACTCGCTGAATATCTCGCTTGAAGCTGTTTTAGTAGAAACACAACTTTTTGGGGGCGAGTGATCATTTTACAGAAATGCCGAGTGTACTATGCCACTCTAAACTGCTCACGCAAACATTCGAGTCGGTACCGTGCGTTAGGCTTCTTGTTCAACTACCTTAAGCGAGCAATTGTAGCACACACAAAGTCGTTCATGTTTCTGATGGTGTGACAGAGTCGTGCCATGATGGATTTATCTTCTAAATGTTGGAATTCTTCACGTCCACAGCAAAGGCTGAGTAGGCCTTGCTGACGTGACAGGACCCTGATGTGCTTAGCTAGACATGTACATGCTGTAAAAAAGGAAAGTGCGGAAGCTTGTTTTTGTGAGATTTTGATTGTATTATGAAAATACAAAAATACATGTAGAGTAGTACTATGTACTAGTCTCACAGTAGCATATGTACAGCACAAAGCTCTGACTGTGTTCCTGGCCCAAGCTGGGCGCAACGTCTTGCCAGGCGTCTAGCCCTGGACAAGAGTCTTGGCGTGTCTTGCAGGTAGACAGGCCTTCAGGAAGTCAGGGCCCCTCCTAGCCAAGCTGGCAGTGTTGCCAGGCTCACAGGGTCGACAGAGGAGAACTCTAGCAAGATCTGGAACTGGGTGCAAAGTCAGAAGGCTGACTTTGCTGGCGGTAGCTGACACTTAGATGCTCCAGGATACTGAGAGATTAAAATGTGACGGCTACTAGTCCCTCCTTTTATAGTGCTACGCCTTGGGGGAGTTTGGTCCCTTCTGCTCCCTTGTAGGTAGTAGTCTCAACGGCACCACCTGTTGATGCAGTAAAGCGTCGTCCAGCATTGGACGACGCGTTGATGATGTAGTAATTCATTGACGAGGTCGTGTACTGGCTCAGACGGCCTTGGTGCTGCCTGTACAATGTCATGCGCACACCTCGTAGGGTTGCATACTCCATCCTGCCTCATCTGAGGCAGTTGTCGAGGTGTCCAACGTAGGTGAGAAAACCGAGGTGGTCAATCTTCTCTTGGACTTTCCAACGGAGTTATATACACTCCCCAGTCATGAACACAACACTTACGAAATAAACCAGTAATCAACTGGCCTGTACAGTGGAAAATTCACAAGAGGAATTTTCCCGACAAGTCACAGAAAAAATCTGTAACTTCTTGTAAGAACCTCCGAATCAAGAATTGACTGCGCCTGTCTGTAGCATAAATCCAGCGCAGTTATCGCTTCACTCCAACACTCCCCCTCGATAAGTGTGCTGGTGATGACGGGCACCTTGTCGATTTCACTCAGAGGTGAAGAATTCAATGATCTCTTTGGTAGCCATCAGAGCTGGTTCGATGAGAGGGATGTCTGCGTCTTCGTCATAAGCTCGAGTCTCAGAGATGAAGTTTGGGTAGTTTATCGGGCGGGAGAAAATCTGTCCGACTCCGATCTCAGCTTCCGGGTGCTCGTAGAACGTAGTTTGGGTCTCCTTGGGCTCTTCTCTGGGCTCCAACTGTGATCCTGAAAAATTGGGGAGGCCTGGAACAACTCCGGGTACCACACTTGTCACTTTCTCATGGAGATTGTCAACTTCTGACACCTCCTTGATGTTAACTTTCGCTTGTGAAATTTCCACTTGTGACAGGAGAGGAAAACTGGTCATCCTGTCTTGGGAAGGTCGGAGGTGAGGAATCCTGTCTTGGAAAGGTCGCAGTCGAGCTGGTAGGATGGGACAGATTGCCAGAAAATAGTTTCTGACCTTGTCCTGACTTGGAGGTGGAGCAGAAAAAGGCAGTTCCGCACTACAGTTCATCCTGTCGTTTTTGGGTGCATAGTTGCGAGTTGAGGCCGATTTTGCCATCAGTCCCTCTCCTTTAGTCGCTTGGTGACGACCGTCCGCCCTTGTCTACTCCTCAGAGGGCGATTTGTTACTTGGGAGTGCAGTTTCCGAAGAGAGAACGCTGCTCCACTTATCTCCCTCGTCGTCGCGCAGGTGTCCCTCGCCGTACTTAGTCTCAAAATCGCATTTTCGGCTTGTAGTTCCGCCGACAGCTGTCTTTCGTCCTGTTCCTCCGCCGGTTGGTCGTGTAGTGGTGGAGGTGGTTACGGCGGCCGGACTTGGACTCGCGAGAGGCGAACTGCTCGTCGCCGACAATGTTCCGAGTGGAGCTGCCCGACTGTGCTTTCAGCCACTTCGCTCTCGTTCCCTCGCGCGTCCTGCTCCACTGCATCGAACCTGACCGTCTCCACCGGTCGGGGCGACAGTGAGCTGGCAGTCGGTGGCTGCGCTCACAGCTTTCGGTGGCCGAGAGCTCGACGTTGCGAGGTGAGCTCCCGCCGTCCCCGCACCCCCTCCGCCGGTTTGCTTCGCTGCGCAAGCCTCTGTCTTGCGTTTTGTCTTTTGCTCTTTTTCTATTTTCTTTTTTGTTCTCGCCGAGCTTCTGGAGGCCGCGACCTCGCGGCTTCCGGATCGGAACGCCGCGGGGTCGTGTCTCTCCACTTCGCTCGCTTGATCGAGCGAGATGCAGCTCGAGGGAGGGAGCGAGAGTGGATCGCGAGCCAAGGTTCCCGTTCCGACGCCGCCGCACGGCGTCGGCGTCTCGCAGTCATCGTGCGATGCAGCCGCTGCGACTTGCTGACGTCGTCGCCTCGAGCGACGTCCAGCCACGGCAGCAGAGTGGTCAGCAGATTTTTGAAAAAACTGCTGCGACGAAACTTGCTACGACGAAGTTTTCACCGGAATTTTTCCAGCTGCTGCTTCTTGCTGCTGTTGTTGATTTTGAAGCTGTTGATTGTGCATGTCTGCTTCATTCAGCTGCTCCTTAGTAGGCGAAGAGCCAAGAGCTACTAGTTTCAATGGCGTCGAAGTCGATGAAATTGACGCATAAAAAACGTCGTGAATCGCCAATGGTTTTGGGAATGCAGGAGATGGCGTGCAGTTGACTTGAGGATCTGGAGTGTTGGTAACGACAGGCTCCTTTTTCCCTCTCCCCCTGTCAACCGCACCTGGTACTCCGCATGCTCCATACACCATGAAGCACCTGAGCAGGTCGCCACTGGGTTGCATCGCCATGGTGAGGGTGCGAATCTTTGACTTTCGCGTGCCGCAGAACTCGGTGTGGTTTCGTCGGTACTGCGAGAGTGCGTTTGAGGTGAGTCCGCACTGAATAGCGCACCGATTGAAGATGTCTTTTGGAACTGTCTTGGTTAGGAAGTCCGCTGCTTGCTCCGAACCAGGCACATGCACGAGCCGCACAGTGTTATCAACGACTTTTGACCGGATCCAGTGGCCGCGTTTGTCGATGTGTTTCATGCGTCCTTGGAATTTGGTGGAGTTTGCGAGATCGATCGCGGACTTGTTGTCGACGTAGATTTCAGTGGGTTTCCTTTGCCCAAATCCGATGTCGTCAAGAAGGTTCCGTAGATAGGTCACCTCTTGTGTGGCTGATGTTGCTGCGACGTACTCAGCTTCGGCAGAGCTGAGTGTGATGATGTTCTGCCGCTTGCTTGACCATGAGACCGCAGCTCCCGACAAAAGGCACACGAAGCCGGTAGTGCTCCGCCGGTCCTCCTCCGTGCCTCCAAAATCTGCATCAACGAAGCACTTGAGCTCCAGGTCCTTCGAGGTACCGAAGCGTAGTGTTGTGTCTTTTGTGGCGCTCATGTACATAAGGGCTCGATCGAGCTCCTTACAAGCCTGTGTTGTGCAGGTCTCGTTCCCACGTGCAAGGTTCCCCACAGCGTACTGTAGGTCCGGTTGAGTGCAACTTGCAGCATGCATGAGTGACCCCACCCTGCTGCGGTAGTCGGTCTCACTCCTCCCCCTTTGTCCCTGATGCATCAACTGTTGCTGGGTTAAGGGTGTTGGTACGTGTCGATCAGGCACATCAAAGCGCTCAGAGACCTTTGTGCAGTAGGTCTCTTGGTTCAACTCCAAGATACGCAAGTCGTGATTGCGCTTGATGTTCATGCCGAGGTAAAACTCGAAGGATGGCATGAGCGTGATGTTCACCTCTTTGGCCATTGGTGTAGCTGTTTCTTTGATGAACTGTGCAGACGGGCCGATGATGAGGATGTCATCCACGTACACAAGGGCATAGCAGTCTAGACGAGCGTCAGGTGCAGGTCGGTGAAGAAAGAGATAGTCATCGTAGGCAGATGGTCGGAAGTCAAGGTTCTCCAAAAGGGCTTGTAGCTTTCTGTACCAGAGAAGTGGACTCTGCTTCAAGCCGTATAGGCTCTTGACCAGCTTGCACACATTTCCACTGCCATCGTCGTATCCCTCCGGCTGCTTCATGAACACGGTAGTGTCCATCTCTCCGTGCAAGAAGGCGTTCTTCACGTCAATTTGCTGCACAACGTAGTCCTCAACTGTTGCGATGGCAAGCATGATGCGTGCCGTCGTGTAGCGGCTTACAGGCGCGTAGGTTTCGAAGAAGTCCTTTCCTTCCACCTGTGTAAAGCCTTTTGCAACAAGTCGGGCTTTGAATTTGTCAATGCTCCCGTCAGCCTTGGTCTTGATGCGAAAGACCCACTTCACCCCCACAGGTCGCGCATGCGGTGGTAGTTCAGTGAGTTCCCACGTTCCCTGCTCCATCAGACTGTTGTACTCTGCATCAAGTGCTGCTTTCCACTCTGCTACATGCTCACCACTTAGAGCTTCTTGTAATGTCTTTGGCTCAGGTGGGAGTTCCTTCAAAGGACGTGACACAAGTGCAGCAAGGTGTGTCGTAGAAAACTCAACAAGGACGACCTCGTCCTGCTTGAACACTGAGCACGCTGTTATGGCAAGGTTGTGCTTCTCCTTATCATCTCCCTACATTTGTTCCATTTGCTGTTGCAGGAGGCGTGTGAAACGTCGATTGTCCACAGCGAGTGGAGGCTCAACCTTCCTCGGCGGTTGCGAACCATCTTGCACGCCCACCGTCTGAGCTTCATCATGCCGTACATCAACCGGCTCATCGTCATGGGTGGTGCTTTCAAGGTGGTGAGTGCCGAAGGGCACACGCGCGCGCACCGCCTCATTATCCGCCTCATCCAGATTCGAAAGGGTGAGTGGATGTGTGGCCGCTCCTTCTTCTGATTCCGCAAGGGACTCGACATAGGAGTCGTAGAAAGTCTGTAAAAGATCATGGGCCGTTTTCCGCTTGGCCTCCCATGCTGAGCGTGTCAGATTCTCAAAAAACATTGCGTCGCGGCTGATGATGGTACGTTGTGAGTCCATTTCGATGAACTCCCATCCTTTCATGTTGGATGCTTGCCCCATGAACAAGCCCCAAGACGCCTTGTCAGTCAGCTTCCTCCTTCGCTCCTTTGGCATGTGAACAAGTGCCATGCAGCCAAACGTCCGTAGCCCTTTGATATCTGGCTTGTCTCCATGCCATGCTTGAAATGGCGTCATGCTAGGCAATGCTGTGTGAGGTACGCGGTTGCGGACCCAAACTGCTTGGTTGAGTGCGGATGGCCACGAGCTGTTGTCAAGTTGTGCTCCAAGAAGCATGGACTTGAGCGTCTCTTGAATCGTGCAGTTTGCACGTTCCGCAACTCCGTTCTGCTGTGGTGTGTAGGGCACAGAGAACTGCTGCATGATACCCATGTCTTCCAGGCGAGACATGAAGTCAGTGCTAGTGAACTCTCCAGCGTTGTCAGAGCGTAGGACTTGAAGCTTCATGTTGCTCTGCCTCTCTGCCATAGCCAGCCACTTGAAGAAGTAGGTCGGTGCTTCGTCTCTTGTCTTCAGAGCATAGCACCAAGTGAATCGGGTTGCATCATCGACGAAGAGAAGAAAGTATCGGAGACCCGAATTCATCGTGGCTACTGGTAGTGGTCCGCAGATGTCAGTGTGGACCAACTTGAGCTTGTCCGAAATGTCGCACTTGCTCGCGGACGGAAACACTTGTCGTGGCAGCTTTGCCTTCACGCAGTCTTCGCAGGGATCAGAATTCCTCTTGCCGTCATTGTCCTTGATGTCGAGTCCATGAACATGCTGCTGCTTCTTCATGGTCTCGACTAGCTGGTAGCTGATGTGGCCTAATCTCTTGTGCCACATGCTGACGTCTGCACCAGAAGATTGGTGTAGACTTACGGCAGCGAAGGGAGACTTCTGGGTTGCTGTTGTGGGAGGGTTGAAGTCGAGTCCGATCATGCCGCATGGCAGAAGATGGCCTTCGGCGAACACTTCCCCTTCATTGTTCCGTAGGGTGATGTTGTTGCCGTTGCTCACAATGTGAGCTCCCCTCTTCATCAGCTGCCCGAGTGACAGTAGGTTGACAGCAATCTCAGGGATGTAGAGGACATCTCCAAATTTCACCTGAGCTCCGTCGTAGCCAGTCACTACCACTCTGCCTTTCCCCAACACTGGGACTTGCTTGTTGTTGGCAACTGTGACAAAGCCTTTTGTGCTAGGCTGGAGGTCCTGGAGACAAGACCAGTCAAATGTGATGTGTGATGTACACCCTCTGTCGAGGTACCACACATACGATGAGCGAACTAGGCCATTGCTCTGTGCATCCGAGAGTTGGAACACGGAAGCTGAGTAATCAAACTCCTTCTTGCCTCCGTTGTTGCCTTTCTTCACTGACTCCTGAGTCTCCTTCTCCTTGTCACCATCCTTCTTCTCCTTCCCTTTGTCTCCAGGCTTTTTGCCTTGGTAGCTTTTTTGCTTTTTTGCTTCTTTGCCAGCGCCTCATCGGCAATCCGCTTTCTGCAGTCTATCTTCTTGTGGCCAATCTTCTTGCAGTAGTGACATTCAATTGCAAGTCGTGATCCTGTGCGTTGGCCACTAGCGTTGCGGTCGTTGGCGTTTGGACTAGGCCGGGCGGTGACTTGGGAAGATGCTGAGTTCATCATGGGTTGGCTCTTCCATGATGGATGAGCCGAGTTGATGTGGGCCGTACTCGCTGCAGAAAAAGGTGCGTTGGAAAGAAGCCCGGCCCTCTCTTTTGCAAGCTTGCGGACGCGATTCTCTGTGAGCAATGTCTTGCACACGTACGCCTCTGTCAACTCTGATTCTTGCTTGAACTTCACCACATGCCTTACATTCTCCCAGTCTCCTGTTAGGCCACTGAGAAGGAAGGTTACGAACACGGGCTCCGAGATTGGAGCATCCGTTACTGCGAGCTGATCGCGTAGGGACTTTGCTTTGTTGATGTAGTCTTCAATGTTGCTGAAGTTGCTGAGGTTGATGTGCGATACCTCTGTAAGAAGGTGAGACTTGAAGGTTGAGTCTCCAGCCATGTAGGTCTTAAGCAGGTAAGACCATGCATGCTGAGCAGGTTCAGCCGACCCCTCGAACATCCAGATTGCTTGTTGGATGCGAGGAGTGAGTTGGTTATCCAACACCATGTATGCAGCCTTGGTGAAGTAGTTGAACTCTGCCACCGCTTGTGGTGATGACCCCAATGGTGGCGGCGAGTAATGCCCGTTGTAGAACTCCCATAGGCAGTGGATCTGAGCGACCTGTTTGAACT
>SZWC01000573.1:184430-215014 GCA_023375785.1 Penium margaritaceum | reverse complement strand
CACACACACACACACACACACACACACACACATGGCCATGGTTCACGGTGCAGGTGACGGACGAGGGGCGGTCGGAGCGGCACATAGTGGCAACAGTGAAGCAGTACTCAGTCGTGTGGGACTTTGCGCGCGTGCGTCGGCGCGAGCGCCACGCGTGCTACGAGCAGCACTCTGTGGGGCTCAAGAGCTGCACGTGCTACCGCGTGGCGCCGCGCGATGAGTCCGTCGTCGACTCCAAGTTCATGCACGACAAGTACATTCCGCACCTCCCCGCCACACCCGCGTCCCCAGCATCTCCCGCCAAGGATGCGTCGCCTTTCAAGGCGGGTGTTTTCTCCCCAGGGTTTGTGGCGTCAGAGGCCCCTCTCGTGGTTGCCACGCCTCACAAGATTGCATCGCTCCAGTTTTGAGTGGCCGGAAGGGGCACTCCTCACCTGCTCCTGAAGAAGATGAATTTGCAGCCTGCAGAGGGTTCCGGCAGGGAAGGGGCACATCACAACTCATCTGGTTTTGCATAGGGTAGTGAAGCGATTCCAGCAGCTGAGTCTCCTGCTTCTATTGTGTGGAGGGGGGCTGTTACCGCCCCCCTCCAAGCCACTTGCTCTGGTGCTGGCGGCTGACCACCGTCCGCTCTCTTCAAAAGAGTACTGATAAGTTGTAGTTGGCAAATCTTTGTTGAGGTTCACATGTCATGCTTCCAGTGGCATCGGCTTCAACTCGAAGTTAGAGGTTTCTAGTGAAGGGACATTCCTAAACCTGGTTTGATGGTTGATGCAAGTCTCGTCTACACACTTGCACACAAGGTTCTGCTTGTCTTGAGCACCACTTGCAGTTTCGCATGTGTCAACCTTGCGCTATAGCCAAAGATTTGCGAGGAAAGCTTATTGTAAAAGTAACTAACTCTCTAGGTAGATAGATAGTGTGTAAGTCCCGACGCACAGAGGGAAGGGAAACATTGTGTGCATGCCTGTGTGCACCACCAAGTAGGCTTCAACTCAAGGAAAAAAATGTATGTTGGAACAAGCCTTGATGTCCATGATGGGAGGTAGAGGGCGTTGGCCAAACGGACGGAAAAGTGGAAAGCGCTATGTAGGAGAGTGTGAAGTCCAAATGACAAAGTCCAAATGAGGGTGGGGGAGGGAGGGGATGCTAGAGCGTAAGGATGCAAGAATGCAAGTGTTTAGGGCTGGTCACCAAGAGAGGTCACACAGCCATGGCGCTAGAAGACGCGGAGTTAGGTCACGGCAACCAAGAACAAGAATGAGGGGAAGTCACGGGCCACGCTAGTGTTACCCGTTGGGAGCGAGCGAGCGAGCAGCGAGCTCGCTTTCGCTCGCTCCCGGACGAGCATGTGGTTCGAACCACCATGTGCTCATGAGTGTTTTCCAGAGCACCTCACTCTACGTGGGTTTCTTCCCACAAAACAGTTTGGGCTAGTGCCCCAATTGTCTTTATACTACGCAAGTACATCAAAATGTTTCAAGTATGCATGCGAGGTGAGAACACCACTCTAGAACTCATTGCACGACTCTTGGCTGGAGTAGGTTGCCTGACAAGGGAGCACACATCGACGGCAGGACCCAGCTCGGCGTACAGTCCCTTCTCTGGTCAATTACCTGCACAGGTGTGATGAGTGTGCAGCAAGGCCAGAGGTCACCACGTCGGGACTGACACATAAACCAACACTCCCCCATGACCCACAGCCGGACTGCACACAGACTGGCACGAACACACCAGCGACGTCACAAGTAGTGACGATGGACTATATACAGACGCACGGCAAACCCACTCAGCCAGGCCCATCACGAACGCACAACAGACCCACGACGTGCACTGCTGCCTTGAAGACGTTACTGCTCAGTGCCTTTGTGAGAAAGTCAGCTGGCTGTTGTCTGGTGTCAACCCACACGATCTTGACATGCCACACGTTCGCGCACAAAATGATGCTCAACATTGATATGCTTGGTGCGAGTGTGATGCATGCCGTCGTGCTCAACAATCGCTTTTGTGCTTTGATTGTCACAGCGTAGTGTGCTGCAGCGGATGGGAACGCGTAACTGTTGTAACAAACGACAAAGCCAAACACTCTCGCACGTGCCTGCGCCAACAGCAACATACTCCGCCTCACTGGAGCTACGTGCAACACAGCCTTGCTTACCACTCTTCCACGAGATTGCTGTCCCACCAACAAGGAAGATATACCCCGTGCGGCTACAAGCATCCACATCATGCGCCCAGTCGTTGTCAGTGTACCCATCCACAACCACAGACGGTTGCGCACAATAACAGAGCCCAACTCGTGCAGTCGAGAGTGCGTACCTGACAACGCGCAAAGCGGCTTCCATGTGGCGCGACCTGGGGCACCGGGAGAACTGAGCTAGAAAGTTGACTGCGAAGGCGACGTCAGCCCGCCTGGTGGTAGCCAGGTACATCAGGGAGCCTATCACTCGGAGGTAAGCAGTGACATCCAACGGCTCCCCCAGCTTCGACATGTCCAGTGCCTTCAACAAGCGCTGTCCGGCAGGGGTCATTGGTGTGGACACAGTGGGAACAGACGCAAGGAGGGGAGCGAAACGCTCCCCCATGCTCCTGACATAGGCGGCCTCGTGGACGTGAAGGAAGCGGCGAGCGCGGTCACGCTCGATCTCCACGCCCAGAAAAACACGGGCCGGACCCAAATCTTTCATCTTGTATGCGGACTGCAATAGTGACTTCACCGACGCAACAGCCTCTTGGCTCGGAGACGCGATCAGTAAGTCATTGACATACTCAAGGATGGCAGCGAACGGTACTGACAGTGGGGTGACAAAGAGTGTAGGGCCTACCGTGCTCCGACGGTATCCGCCCTTCTCTAGTGTGGAGGTAATCTCCTAACTCCAACACCTGGGGGACTGTTTCAGGCCGTAGAGGGCCTTGCGCAGTCTCCAGTCTCTGTCAGTGCCGTCTGTGAATCCTGGTGGCTGTACCATGTAGATCTCTTCATCCAACTGTCCGTGCAAGAAGGTGTTGTTGACGTCCATCTACTCGAGTTCCCAGCTGTGGTGTGCCACGAGACTGAGAAGGGCACGAGCAGTGGTGTAGCGACCGACGGGAGCAAACGTCTCGTCGAAATCTACCCTTGGGACTTGGGAGAATCCCTTGGCAGTGAGACGTGCCTTGTATTTGTCAAGCTCGCCATTGGGTTTGTATTTTCGCCGGAACACCTAGCGGGCGTCAATGGCCTTGCGACTTGGCGGTAGATCGACCAGCTCGTATACGACATTATCGTCTAAAGCTCTCAGCTCATCTCGCATGGCGGCTTCCCACTGTTGAGAGTCGGATGCTGCCCGGGCCTGTCGAACTGTGGTCGGATCAGGGGACGGGGGCGACGCTGTAGTGGTCGCAAGACACTCTGCAACACTATTAAGCACAGCGGCCTCAAGGGCGCGCTCATGCCCCGTCAAGAGAAGCGTGTACCCAAGGACAGAGCTGGGGTGGACAACTCCTGTGGCCAGGCCTAATGCATCCATGCCAGTCGGCACTGGTGGGGACCGCTCAGTGTGAGACGGCGGCGGTCGGAAGTGAGACGCCGAGACACTGGAGGACCGGGTAGGCAGAGCCCGGAGGCGTCCACCGCGGACAAAGGGTGAGACATGCGCAGGACCGGGCGGAGCAGTGGGAACAGCCATGGCAGGAGCAGGCGGACTGGGGACAGTGGCCAGAAGCGGACTCGAGGGAGACGTAGAGGAGTGCGCAGGCGAGACGGACTCAGAGGAGGTAGGAGAGGAGGAAGGAGCGGGGGATACTGGTGCGCTGGGTGATACGGCCGGAGAAGGCACAACGGGTCGTGAGGACAAAGTGTCAGACGCCTGGGGACGCGACAAGGGAGAAGGCTGCAGGGCAGGGCCGGCAGCAGGGACTGTAGGGGCTGGAGAGACAGTAGGACCGACCTCCCCCTGCAACCGAGAGAGCGAAAAAAAAAGGGGGCAGAGAGCGTAGGACGACCCAAGTCACGCCGAAAGAGTGACTCGAAAAAGAGGGCGTCACGCGATTCGACGACCCGCTGGGTCTCCGGATCCTAGAAGCGCGAGGCCTTGGACGGGACAGAAACACCCAAAAAGGGACAAGGACGTCCACGCGGAGAGAGCTTGCCCTGGCGCAAGTCCTCGGGGAGCCAGACGGACGCAATGCTACCCTAGACACGAGCGAGACAAAGGTCGGCACGAGTGCCGTACCAGCGTTCGAAAGGGGTGACTGTACAAGGGAGAGGACCGTGGGGAACACGGTTCCAGACCCAGGTCATGTAACTCATTGCCTCAAAGGCAACTAGAGGAGGGAGACCGGACTCAGACAAGAGGGTGCGGACACCATCGGTAATAGTGCGATTCCACCGCTTGGAAACACCATTCTGCTGGGGTGTGTAGGGAGCTCATGTCTCCAGACACGCCGCCTTGGACTCAAGAAACCGGGCGGTGGGACCCAGAAATTCACCACCACGGTCACTGCGAAAGACACGCAAGGACCGCTAACACGACCGTTCAGCCAGGAGAAGCCAGGTCTCGAGCACTTAACACACATATCGCTCTTCTGACGAAGGGCAAAAATCCAACGAAAATGAGATAAATCATCTGTCAAACATAGGATATACTGCCTTGAACCCCCAAGGAAGTCATGAGGGAGGGGACCCATGATGTCAGCGTGGACAAGTTCAAGAGGGTGAGATGACTGAGAATCAGAGGAAACAAACGGAGAGCAATGCCCTTTGCCTTGGGCACAATCGAGACAGTCAGAAGGGCAAGGAGGTGGGAAGGTGGCAGGAGAAAGGCCAAGTGCAGGAGGCAAAGCATGCTGCTGATAGCATCAGTGTGCACATGGCCAAGGCGATGATGCAAAAGCTGAACATAGGCAGGGGATAGAGAGGGAGCAACATGGACAAGGGAGGAGCCAACAGAGGGGTCAGAGGTGGTAAGAAATGGCACACGATAAAGCCTATCACACTTGACACCCTGGAGGACCACACGACCAGAAGGGCGGAGACGAAAAGTACCGACACCCTGATTGGCAGAGGAATCCATTCCTTGATCATCGAGGGAGGTCACCGACAGCAGACTGAGTTCTAAGGAGGGCACGTACAGAACATCAGGCGACAACAACACACCACTGGGCCCAACGAAGCGAATGACACCCACACCCTGAACAGGAAGCAACCGGCCAGAACCGATGCGCACAAATCGAACGGGACCGAAAGGACCCAATGAGACGAAGGACGCACGAACGGACGTCATGTGCTGGGTAGCTCCAGAGTCAAGGACCCAGAAGCCACCGGCGACACAAGCACGGGGAAGGACACCACACGTGGCAACAATACCGACAGGGGGAGAGGACGAGTCACAGACGGCAAGACGACGCGGAAGAAAGGACTGCCAATGCTCTACCCACGGAACAGACACAGACTGGGAAGTAAGGACGTGACCTGGGGGGTCCCCACGAAGAACAGTGTCAGTTTTACAGGAGGGATCTCTGGCCAATGCAATCACACTCTCACCTCCGTGATCGCGAAGGTGGAGACGCTGCAGAAGAGACTACTCCAGCTGGCGCTCGCCGCTGACGGACGGTGCTGACGTCAGAGCATGCGACCCCGAGGGAGAAGGAAGCCACGGAGGAGGGAAGTAGGCGGGAGAGGGCGGCCCGGCGTAGACCTGGGCGCCATATGGCGGCGGCCAGCCCAAGGGGTACGTCGGCCCTGGCACAAGAGGAGGTGTGGAGAGGACGCCAGTGGTGGAGTACGCCTGAGCAGAGAGGGAACTCGACGACCGAGATGATGTACTGGAGCCGAAGTTGGAGCTGGTCGCGGAATAGGGGGCGAAGCCACTGGACTGCGCCCAGTGAGCACGCATGGCGCGTGCTAGGCGAAGGTCATCGGGCGGCGCTGGGCACTTCCAAGCTGAGTGCTCGGAAGAGCCGGAGTTCCAGCACACTACCTCGCCGAGGACACGAGGAGAGACAGCAACAGCGGGCTTCCCCTTGCCGCGGCCCTTGCCGCGGCCCTTGCCACGGCCCTGAGAGGCAAGGGTTATAGCCGTGGAGGTGGACGCGGAGCTGGAGGCAGCGCTGGAGGAAGAGAAAGAGGAAGAGGGAGAGGAGGCCGTGGTGATGCCAGCAACGCCGGCGACTGCGGAGCGATGGAGATGCTTGTTCTAGAGGCTGGTCCACCAAGGAACGAGGCGCTCATCGAAAAAGTCCCAAAAGGCGCCGACACCAGGAGGGGACCGAGGGGGTACGGGTTGAGACGCGAGGCGCTGCAACTCAGCTGGTTTGATGTCGCGGAGGAGGTCAGACAGCTCGGGGATTAACTCGTTAACCATGGTGAGGACTACAGAAAGTTGCCCAGGTGTGGCGGTGTCCAGCTCACGAAGGAGCTTTAGCCCGCGAGCCCAGTACGCATCAGCCGATTCGTCCGCACGCATGAGGAGCGTGTTAAACTGCACTGTGAGCGCACTTTGGGCTACCTGACCAGTGACAGTGGTCCGGCGGCGGAGCATGGCGTACACGCCAATGGGATCAGCATGGCGTTGGGTAGTAGGGTCTGCATTGTAATTGCCAACATCGTCGATAAGCGTCTTAGGCGCAGCGGCAATGAGAGTGCGAACAGCGCGAGCAGACTCAAGGGTGAAGGGTGCAACTGCCGGGAAGTAGTATTCCCACAGGCGTCCCTCCTGAGCCCAGGCGCTGAAGCGCGTCTCCCACAAGGAGAAGGCAAGCTCAGTGGTCAGAACAGGTGGTTGGGAGAAGAAGACATGCTGAGGTGGTGGAGTGGCAGAAGCAGCTGCAGGGGCGGTGTTGGCAGGTGAGATGGCAGCAGTACTGTGAGCGGACTGGGAAGAGGAAGCACTAGAAGAGGAGCTAGCAGGAGGGACAGACACAGTAGGGAGGCGCTTAAGCACAAGGGCAGCGACTTCATCAGCAAAGGCTGCGCGATTGTCATTTGCGACTTTGAGGCGATCTTCGGCCTCACGCTGAGCCTCGCGAGCAAGGTGTAGCTGACGTTGCAGATCCGTAATGACTGACTCGTTGTCACCAGGCATGGTGACAACTCTGGGACTCTGCCGGACAAATTTTGGCAGAGTTTCCCCTGCCCCAGTGGGCATGGGAAAAATGGGTGTCTTCTGCACGTAGAGGAGATGCTACAAGACAACCCACCCCCAATCAGACAGGACAATCCACCGCAAGAAGCCTAGAAAAACAAGCCCAACAACAAAGGCAAGCAGGTGGACAGCTCATGAGGCTGTGGGAGGAGATGGGCGGCGGAGAAAGGAAAGCAGTGGGGGAACGGCGGCAGCAAAGGCAGCAGCCAAGACTGAGGCTGCCGAAGCAGCGGAGACAAGGAGGACAAGGGCTCCTGTGAGGACTATCACACCGAGTGTGGTAGTGACGGCAGCAGCTGAGATGAGGGTGATTGCAGGAGCGACGGTAAAAGGGCGATGGCGGAGCCGTGGAAATGATGTGACGACCCAAGTAGTTGAAGAGGCAACTGCTGCTGGATGGGAGATGCCGTGTGTGTGGGCTGTGCTCCGTTCACGGTGGAATGAGATGGTGAGACAGTCCCTACCGACAAGAAACGCCTACGTCACAGTCGCGGGTGAAAAAGGACGCCGCGGCGAGATCCACAAGGACCCCACTGCCCACAAGGTTAGCGCATGGGAGAGGAGCAGCAGCAAGGCGGCTGAGTGCAAGAGGCATGCTGCTAGCTGCTGCTTTGGCTGACTTGTGCCAACAATGGCTTCGGCGACAGATCGTGGCGTGGGCATGAGGAGAACCGCATGATCGTCGGATCTTTGCATTGCTCGCGACAGCTCTGATACCAGTAGGAGGTGCTAGAGCGCAAGGATGCAAGAATGCAAGTGTTTAGGGCTGGTCACCAAGAGAGGTCACACAGCCATGGCGCTAGAAGACGCGGAGTTAGGTCACAGCAACCAAGAACAAGAATGAGGGGAAGTCACGGGCCACGCTAGTGCTACCCGTCGAGAGCGAGCGAGCGAGTAGCGATCTCGCTTTTGCTCGCTCCCAGACGAGCATGTGGTTCAAACCACCACATGCTCGTGAGTATTTTCCAGAGCACCTCACTCTACGTGGGTTTCTTCCCACAAAGCAGTTTGGGCCAGTGCCCCAATTGTCTTTATACTACGCAAGTACATCAAAATGTTGCAAGTATGCATGCGAGGTGAGAACACCACTCTGGAACTCATTGCACGACTCTTGGCTGGAGTAGGTTGCCCGACAAGGGAGCATGCGTCGACGGTAGGACCCAGCTCGGCGTACAATCTCTTCTCTGGTCAATCACCTGCACAGCTGTGATGAGTGTGCAGCAAGGCCAAAGGTCACCACGTCGGGACTGACACATAAACCAACAGGGGTGTTGTGATGTGAGACGTCCCCATCTGATTGTACAGCTTATTGCAACCACTCAGTCGTGTCGAGGCTCATGCAGATCCGTGATGCAAACCCAGTTGGCGCAGGAGCAACGACGGGTGGTGACACCACCCGCCAGCACATGCCACACAGCTACCACGACGCCCCGTGTGCTTGGTGGGATGTTCTGCAATTTTTCTGTAGTCGCTAGAGTTTTTCTCTCTGGACTGGCTTCTGAGCCCGATTTGCATTTCTACATTGTCTGTCCACTGATTGATGCCGGACATGTGTGTGTGATCAATCGTAGCGTCTGGCTCAAGATTATGCATCTCTAGATTCAGACTGTGTTGCGTTTGGACAACACCCGTGCGCAGAGTTACGGCCAAAACAATGTTTGTCGGCCGGTTTAAGGACAATCTGAGACTATTGCAGCTGGAAATACTAAGCAGCAGGTTGGGGCAGTAGCGTTGTTGATGCAGCATGCGGGATTCCACACTCGTTGCTTAAGTCTGCTACCCCCTCACTCCGCTGCTCTAGAGGCTAAGTCTGGATGCTCTGGGTTTGTTACTCAGAAGTACGTGCGCCAGTGTTAGCGCCAGAAAGCAGCTGAAAACTGGAAGTAACTGAATAGGAGTGAAGAATAAACAATGGGAGACCCCTCCAAGTTCTAGCTCCCCCCCAGCTCTATAGAGCTTGTTACTCAGTTCACTAGCCAATTCAGAAAATAGCTCTGTTTTCACGCTGGCAGGTTTTCTCGGTGAGCCTTGCCAGACAACCGACAGCCAAAACCCGGGCGTCATCCGTTTTGCCTGAAAACTGGACCATACCATAATACGCACGCTGCAAACGCAGTTGTGCAGTCAGAATCAGCAAGAAAAACAGAAGTGAGGAGTTCTGGCTGCCTAAACCCAGGCAGCGTCCACGCTAACCCCCGGTAGCAACAGTGCAAGAAAGTCATGAAACTTGGACCCAGGGCATAACACAGCGCTGAGGATGCAACAATGCAGTCAAACATGACGCTGGATGCATGCAGGCAGCATATGCAGCGACAGTGCCTGTCGGCGGCACGACCACCGAGGAGGTTTGCCGATGGAGCTGAGCACGAAGGAGGGAGGAGGCTCTAGTGAACTGCGTGTGGGTCTCGGCGTGCGTCGTCGGCTCCACCGGATGACACTCCATCAGCGTCGGGTCTCTCCGTCAGTCAACTGCATGTCGATGTGCACAAGCTGAGAGGACAAAACAGAGTACAAGTGAGAGATGTGAGACACAAACCAACACTCCCCCATGACTCACAGGCGTAGTGCAGATGGACGGGGAGAGAGTACAGAGACGAAGAGGACAGGGAGAGGGAGAACCTCACGGAAGCACACCAACTGCACTCACAACCTTCTTGAACGAGTCATGTTTTAGTGCCTTGGTCAAGAAATCAGCCAACTGCCGTGCCATCTCAACCCACACGATGCTAATGCTGCCGTCATGCAACAACGAACGCACATAGTGATACTGAACATTGATGTGCTTTGTGCGAGTGTGGTACACGCGATCATTGTCAGCAATGGCCATAGCACTCTCATTGTCACAGTGCAACGTGATGGACGGGACTGGCTGACGCAACTCGGACAACAAGCGGTGCAACCACAAGCTCTCACACGCATCAGAACCAAGGGCCACATACTCAGCCTTAGCAGTGCTACGCGTAATGCAACCTTGATACACCAGGACACAGCCGTTTTGCCAACAAGGAAGATCCAGCCAGTACGATTCTTGCCGTCCGGACTGCCGGCCCAGTCACTGTCGGTGTATTCCGTCGTCACAACGGACGACTGTCGATGGAACATAAGACCTCGCCGTGGAGTAGACATGACATAGTGCAGCACTCGGATCGTGGCCTCAAAGTGGATGTGACGCGGCTCCTGAGAGAACTGTGTGAGGAGGTTGACGGCAAACGCGATGTCTGGACGCGTCGTCGTCGCTAGGAACATCAGTGACCCGATGACGCGCAAGTACGTGGTCACGTCTACTGGCTCCCCCACCACGGCTAGATCATAGCTCTTGAACATCACGTGACCATTGCGCGACATGGGTGAGGATGCTCTCAGCACGAGGGACAGGTCCTCAGCGAAATGCCCGGAGAAGGTCTGGACGTAAGCGGCCTCATGGACATGCAAGATGCCCATAGAGCGATCATGCTCGTGCTCCATGCCCAGAAAAACTCGTGCTGGCCCGAGGTCCTTCATTTGATAGGCAGCTTGCAGCACGTCATTGACTCGATGGATGGCAGTTGCATCCGGCGACGCGATGAGCAGGTCCTCAAAGTAGAGCAGGACATCGACGAGAGTCTAGCCTTGCAGAATGATGAACAGCGCGGGGTCGGCAGAGCTACGAAGGAGGCGGCCGCCAAGAAGCGTACGACTGATCTCCTGGTTCCAGCAGCGAGGTGACTGATTCAAGTCATAGAGGGCCTTCCGCAGCTTCCAGACCTTGCCGGAGCCATCGTCGAAACCTGGAGGTTGCACCATGTAGAGCTCCTCGCCCTCCAGCGAGCCATGGAAGAAGGCATTGCTCACATCCATCTGATGCAATTCCCAGCCATGCTAGACAACCAGGCTAAACAACGCTCGGCTGGTGGAGAATCGACTGACAGGGGCAAAGATTTGGTCATAGTCAGTCCCAGGGACTTGAGCAAACACCTTGGCTGTGAGACGGGCCTTGTACTTGATCAAGGACCTGTCCGGCTTCCAATTTCGCCGGAAAACCCACTCGGCGCCGATGGCCTTACGGCCCGGGGGGAGGTCGACGAGCTCATAGACGTGATGTTGCTGAATGGCGGCAAGCTCGTCGGCGCATGTAGCCTCCCAGTGAGCGGCCTCGGGAGACGCCCGAGCCTCACATAGGGTGGTTGGATCCGCTTGTCGCTCTTTGGGGTGGGCAGTGAGGGCATGCGCGTCCCGCGCCCCTGGTGGCATCCGCGTGAGTGTGGCAACAACGGCATACCGGTGCTCTTGATGGAGCGAGGCATAGCCCAGGGCTGAACCTAGATGTAGGTCAGCGATGACCGATAGTGTGTTCAAGCCGAGTGCCTTGGTGCCGGGGTCCCCACTCACAACCGTGGGAGTGGATCTAACATGAGGTGAGGAGCCCCGTGGGATAACAAGGGGGTCGTGAAGTTAAAGGACGTGAGGAGGCAGCCTGAGTGCTCATTGACGACCTGGGTCTGAGGCTCCCACCTGGACCACGTGTGTAACGCGCCGGTACGGATGGGACAGCCGGCCCTGAGGGGCCGGTAGACACGGACGGGACGGCCCGTCCTGAGGGGCTGGCGGACACGGACGAGGTGGCCTGCCCTAAGGGGCTATCGGACGTGGACAGGGCAGCCGGCTTTGAGGGGCTGGCGGACACGGAGAGGACAGCCGACCATGAGGGGCTGTCACACGCAGACGAAGTGGCCGGGCCTGAGGGGCAGGCGGATACAGACAGGGCAGCTGGCCTTGCGGAGTTGTGAGACACAGATGGGACAGCCGGCCCTGTGAGGATGGCAGACGCAGATGGGGCAGCCGGCCCTGAGGGGCTGGCGGGCACAGACGGAGTAGCTGGCCCTGAGGGGGTGGCGGACACGGACGGGACAGCCGGCCCTAAGAGGCTGGCAGACACGGACGTGGCAGCTGGCCCTAAGGGGCGATCACACGCAGATGGGGCAGCTAGCCCTGAGGGGCTGGCGGAGACAGATGAGGCAACCGGCCCTGAGGGGCTGGCGGACACGGACAGGGCAGCCGGCCCTGAGGGGCTGGCGGACACGGACGGGGTAGCCGGCCCTAAGGGGTTGTCTGACGCAGATGGTGCAGCCGATGAAGACGGACCCGCGGGCGCAGACAATGGAACGCCCGGACGCGACAGGACAGAGGACAGACCCACCACTCCCCCACACGACGGGAGGAACATCGACGCATCGGAGCAAACGAGGTCGTGCAGAACAGGTCCTCAAAGAAGAGGGCATCGCAGGACTCGACGAAGCAATGGCGGGTGGGATCCCAAAAGCGCCATGCCTTTGACTGGCGCAAGACGCCAAGGAAGGTACACGGACGACCGCGAGGCCCGAGCTTGCCACCCTGGTGCGGGGCAGGCAACCACACGATGGCGACATACCCCCAGACACGGGCCGGACGCAGGTCGGATCGTTCTCCACACCAGTGCTGGTATGGGGTGGACTGACGAGGAATGGGTCCATGGGGAATCCGGTTCCAGACCCACGTCATGTAGGTCAGAGCCTCGAAGTAGAAGCCGTCAGAGATGCCGGATTCGACCCGCATGGTGCGGACGGCGTCAGCCATGGTGCGGTTCGAGCACTCAGAGATGCCATTCCGGGCTGGTGTGTAAGGCACCGACGTTTCATGATAAACACCACGGGAGGCAAGGAAGAGTGTGGTCTCCCCTAGGAACTCACCCCCATGATCAGAACGGAAGCGCCGGAGAGGGTGACCACATTCGTGTTCAGCGTGGACAAGCCAGTCTCAAATGGTGGGAGTGATATCGCTCTTTTGCCGAAGCCATAAGACCTAGTGATAGCGAGAATAGTCGCCCGTAAGGGTCAGGACGTAAGGACCGTGCTCACCGACGGACTCTGTTGGGAGAGGACCCATGACATCAGAGTGAACCAGGTTGAGCGGGGCGGAAGCTTGAGAGGCAGACAGGGGATAGGTGGAACGGTGCATGTTGCCTTGAGCACAATCAATGCACTCGGTCGGACACGGCAGAGGAAAGGAGGCTGAGTCAAGGCCCGTGGCTGGTTGTGTGCGAAGCATGCTATCAATAGCAGCAGAGTGGACGTGACAGATGGGGCAATGCAGGAGACGTGTGTGCTACGGAGATAGGGTGCTAGTAACAAACAAATGGCCAGTATCTGTCGACGAGGAGGAGACATGGGTAGGAGCGGACAGGCGAGGTAAGTGCCACAAGTTGCCACGGGCGGTGGCATTCAGAACAACACGACTGGACAGGCGCAACGACAGAGTGCCCACACCACGTGAATGCAGAACGTCCATGCTCATGCGATCAAGGGCGGTGACAGACAGAAGGCCGAGCTCAAGTCCAGGGACGAAAAGAACATCAATCAAGAAGACACCACCAGCTGGACCAGGGAAACGAACGACGCCGACACCACGAGCAGGCAGCACCTGACCAGATCCCGTCCGAACTCTGGTGACATCGATGACAGGACCAAGAACACTGAAGGCCTCAAGCGAGACCGTCATGTGATGCGTGGCCCCGGAGTCGATGATCCAAGTCTCTGACAGATCCTAGACCGGCGTGGCCAGGTCACTGACAGTCACATGGCAATGGACAAGCGACGCTGACGAAGTGCACGGAGGTGCAAACCGGGAGTGCCAGTTGTCTAGTCAGGCGACATCGTCACAAAGAGGAGCAGGAGGACTGGGCACGGCGGAGGACGGGACGAACGGAGATGCAGGACATGATCGCAGCACCGACTCTGTCATGCAGGGTGGGGAGGAACTAGCGACAGCGCAACTCGCACTTCCCTGGGGAGGAGGGCGAGCAAGGCCAAGCTGGAAGGCGATGAACTGCTCCAGCTGGCGCTTGCGGGCGGAGTGTCCGACGGAGTAGACCGACTGCGGTGTGATGGCGCCGGAGTCTAGGAAGGGAAAGGAAGGCACCAGAAATGGAGCAGTGGGTGTGGCCAGCTGTGGGTATGGAAGAAGCTGCTGTGGAGCCATCACGGGCGGCGCAGATGCAGCAAGAGCAACAACGGTCACGGCACTAGTGGCAAGGCGGAGCTCACGGTGGCCACGCATGGTGGCGATGACACAAGCCTCGTTAGTCAGGAGTCAACACGTGTACCACCCGTGTCCTGACTGGCCACAATTGCGGCAGACAAGGCTGGCGCTGCCTGATCCGCTAGTCTGCTGCTAAGGCCCTTTGCCCTTCTTGCCCCTCTTCTTCTTCTTGCCAGAAGAGGAGGCGCCGGAAGACGCAGTTGTTGCTGCTAGGGCGGCGACAGCCATTGAGACGATGGCAGGAGAGGCGAGAGACTCCGTGCGATGGATGTGTGACTCCTGACAAGCTTCCTCGATGAGGAGGAAGAGCTTGTATGCCCAGGGCATACGTGTGCTCTGGGCAGTCATCGGGGGGAGAACGTCCTTGGAGTAGTCAACAAAGGCGTCGGAGAAGGGGTCGGTGGCTCCGCACTTATTGGTCAAGAGTGCGGAGAGAGGGGGTGGTACGGCGTCTCCGAGGCGGCGTAGAAGGTCCTCTGTGCACTGCCAATAGGAGGTGACTGTCTTGGTCTCCCCCATGCGGAGGGAGTTGAACTCCCGGAGCAAGCGGCTGGTCTCAGCATCACTAGACAGGCGATGAGGGCGCGTGAGTACGTGCTAGGCTGCTACCGGGTTAGGAAGGGCGCCAGTGGTGAGGTCGCCAAGGAAGGGCTCAAGGGCGAGGCGTGTGGCTGGAGGGGCGACAGGGACAAGGGCCCGCACGGCGCGACCGGCGTCATAAACCTGGTCGGCTTGAGTAGAATCAAAGGGCAGGACATAGAAAGGCCACAGGCCCTCGCCCTGTGCCCAGATCCGGAAGCTGAGCTCCCAGCTCCGAAACTGGTCGCCAGCCTGAAGCGACCGCGGCAGGGTTTCAAAGTCCTTTGGCTTGTGGCCTGCACCCATAGTGGGGCCTAGGACTGACGTCACTGTCTGTTGTTGGCATTGGGCATATTGCTGTGCCAAGTATTGCGTGGCCGAGGAGACCACGAGACTTGCGTACCCAGGTGGAACAAACGGTGCTTGCTAATTCTGGTGTGGCTACTACGGCGGCGGGTTCTGCTATTGTGGCGGCGGCTGTTGATGCTGCTGCTGCGACTGCTGCAACGGTGGCAGTGGGGGCAGCTGTAGTGCCGCTAGCTGTTGTGTGGGCATTGCAAGCTGCTGGCGCAAAGCAGCGAGCGGATCTGTCCAGGTAGAAGGACCGATGACAGAGCTTGTAGGGTGTTGGCGCTGCTACTGTTGCTGCTCTTGCTACTGCTACTGCTGCTGCTGCTACAGTAGCAGCTGCTACTGCTACAACTGCTACTGCTACTGCTGCTCCTACTGCTACTGCTGCTGTTGCTTCTGCTGTTGCTACTGCCGTTTCCGTGGCTGCTGCTGCTACAACTGCTGCTGCTGCTACTACTGCTGCTGCCGTTGTTGCTGTTACTGTGGCTACTACAGTTGCTATAGCTGATGCAGGAAAGGAGGGCTAGGGGTTCCCCCATCAGAGGAGGACCCCTCCCCACTAGGGTTGGTAACCATTGGTTCCCCTTTCCCCCTTTTTTTGTTTTTTATTTCTTCTTTGTTTTTCTTTGTGTGTGTTGCTGATGTGAGAAGGGACGTCAGCAACAAGGTCAATAAGAGATGGTTGGCTTTAGCAGCTATTGTTGCGTTGTCTGCAAAGTTTCTACCCCTTGTTTTCTTTTTATGACGTCATAAGTGATGTCAGCTGAAAAGTTGCTGATGTCAGTAGTGGTTGTTGCTGAAGCCGCTACTACATTAGCCACAGGATGTTGGCTGCTGCTGTTGCTGTTGCTGCTGCTACTGCTGCTCCTGCTACTGCAGTAGCTGCTGTTGGTTTACTACTGCTGCTACTGCTGTTGCTGTGGCTGATGTTGCTGCTGCTGATGCTGCTGTTGTTATTGTTACTGCAGCAGCCGCTGCTGCTGTTGCTGGGGTGTTGTGTGCTGCTACGGGTGCTGTGGCAGATGTAGCAGCCGTGGTGGTAGTAGCAGTAGCTGCAAAGGTACCTATGGGGTGGGGGAATGTTTTTCTTGAGTTTCCCCTTTTTTTCTATTCTGCTTGGTGGCACAGCGAGCTCACTACTCGCTACCAGCCACGAGCAGCGAGCAGCAAGCTCGGTGCTCACTGCTCGCTGCTTGCTGCGGGCTGCGAGCAAGCTCACTGCTCGTAACTCGTAGATCGCTCCGAATGGTGAGTTGCGAGCAGCTCCAATTGCATCCACTACCGTTGCATGATGCAGCTGCTGCAGCTGCGGGCTGCTACTGGCTGCTGCTACAGCTGCTGCTGCTACTTGCTGCAAGCTGCTGCTACTCGTTGCTGTTGCTGCTACAGCCGACTGCTACTGTTGCTCGCTGCCGTTGTTGCTGTAGTCGGTTGCTGCTGTTGCTTGCTGTTGCTACGCCGTCCTACTGTTGCAAGCTGCTGCGAAATGCTACTACTGCAAGCTATCGTGCGCTGCTGTTGCTACCGGCTGCTACTGCTGCTGCAAGCTGCTGCCGCTGTTGCTGCTTGCAGAACGATCACACCTGGTTGACGTGCGTCTTCGTCGTGATGCCTGACGTCGCTGGCCGCTCACCTCCTCGCGTCACACATGGGGGACAGTGTTGCCGAAAAATTTTGGCAGCATTTCCCCTGGCTCAGTGGCCGTGGGGAGAATTCTGACGCCGCCACCAGGCTGGTCAATGCTCTCGGGAAAAATCCGGCAGCATTTCCCCTGCACTGGCGCGTGTGGGGGTCCGCCGGCGTTGTCTGGCACCTATACGCCAGTCTTCTTCTACTGCTGCTATGCTCTGGCTCTGATACCAAGCTAGAAATACTAAGCAGCAGGTTCGGGCAGCGGCGTTGTTGATGCAACGTGCGGGCTTCCATGCTTGTTGCTTAAGTCTCCTGCCCCCTCACTCCGCTGCTCTGGAGGCTTAGTCTAGATGCTCTGGGTCTGTTACTCAGAAGTGCGCGCGCCATTGTTAGCGCCAGAAAGCAGCTGAAAACTGGAAGTAACTGAATAGGAGTAAAGAATAAACAACAATGGGAGGCCCCTCCAAGTTCTAGCTCCCCCCCCCCCAGCTCTATAGAGCTTGTTACTCTGTTCACCAGCCAATCAGAAAATAGCTCTATTTTCAGGCTGGCAGGTATTCTTGGTGAGCATTGCCAGACGACCGACAGCCCAAACCCGGGCGTCGTCCGTTTTGCCTGAAAACTAGACCATACCATAATACGCACGCTGCAAACGCAGTCGTGCAGTCAGAATCAGCTAGAAAAATAGCAGTGAGGAGTTCTGGCTGCCTAAACCCACGCAGCGTCTATGCTAACCCCCGGTAGCAACAGTGCAAGAAAGTCATGAAACTTGGACCCAGGGCATGACACAGCGCTGCGGACGCAACAATGTAGTCAAACACGACGCTCGACACATGCAGGCAGCATATGCAGTGACAGTTCTTGTCGGCGGCATGACCGCCGAGGAGGTCTGCCAATGGAGCTGAGTACGAAGGAGGGAGGAGGTTCCAGTGAACTGCGTGTGGGCCTCGGCATGCGTCGGCTCCACCGGATGACACTCCATCAGCGTCGGGTCTCGCCGTCAGTCATGTGCATGCCGATGTGCACAAGTCGGGAGGACAAAACAGAGTACAAGTGAGAGATGTGAGACACAAACCAACAATCGCGTGCATCACCCGTTGTGCACCTCGGCAAGTATTTATGATGTGTGCTTTTAAGTCGTCATTCCTCTCCGCATTGCTAAACTATTGGAGCATATGAGACTTTGGGCGTCTCCCTAGCCTAACGCTTGTTGATCTTGCACCTGCTTGCTTGCTAGTGCGCAAGCTGACTGGACTGTGTAACCACAGCAGTAGTAAATCTAGGAAGCTTCCAAGTAGTTTCTCATGGTATCAAAGCGGCGAGGCATCCCTCGCTGAGTTGCGCAACAGAGACGCAACAGTGGCACTAGTAGTAAGAGTCATAGCTACAGCCACAATCCTCGAAGGACTCATCAATCCAGGGTGACCCGCCGCAACAGATTGCACTAGTGGAGACCCCCTTCCAACCTCATCATCATGTCACCACCACGGGGCAGCCTAGGGTTTCTCAATGCTCTCCAGGAGTAGTTGAGGAACGTGATGTTGAGAAGGGGTCCGTGAAGATTCCCGAAAGCTTCGCTCGGGTGGCACCTACCACCCCTCCCCGGGACTTTGGAGAGTGCAACTGCCCCAAATGACAACCGTTTTTGGTGTGTAAGATTTTGTTGTGAAGCTCTTGCAAAGCCCTATCCATCACATCCGTTCCCGCCTCATTTAGTAGCATGTAGGTTCCAATAAACAAAACAACGCTCACATCTGAGTATTTTCCGGATTTTGGGTTGAAGAAAAATGATGACGTTTTTTACCCTTTTCAATATTTTTTTAACAAAACCACCGCCAAGGCATTCAGCATCCTCCTTCGCACAATCGCTCCAAATTTTGCCTCATTTAGACAACCTTTATGCTGACGTAATCATTGTAGGTGGTGACGTCAGCACCAACATGGCCAAATTTCTTGCTCAAACATCAATATTTCCAGCGTTTCAGATCCTCGAGAAACGCCAACGGTTCTTGATTCTGACAACGTTGATGTTTGGACCCATACTAAGCAACGTCGATGCCCCAGGCCTGTGACAAGGGCAAGGGGCTAGAAGACCCATCCACTTCCTCCTCTTCGGGCATCATGAGTCCATGGTCGCAGTCACTCGCGATCAACGTGCTTCGTCATATGCAAGATGAGATGCACCGCCAGTAGAAGAGTCACATCGACACGATATAAGAGATCACAGAGTTACAGAGGGATCATCTATGGGCCTCACAGCCGACACAAGGAGGACCTGCTAGAGCTGCACCATCCGTTCAGCAGTCTTTGCCATGTATAGCACCGCAGCCTCGACAATACTCATTACGTTTTGACACTTGGGATGCAGAGGGGATGGAGGATGACACACATGAGGACAAGATTCGCATCCTTGAGGAGCGCATTCATGAGCTACGACTGGGGTCCCAGCCTGTCACCCCGCCACCTTCTCGCCATCATGACCAGCCAAATTGTTCAACGGCATTTGCCTTTGGTGGTGTTTCTCTCAATGGTGGTCTCCCCGGGCCTCGCCTACCATCTCCCGAGCCTAAGGTCGCCCTCCCTACGGAGCAGCAATCAAAGGACATTGAGACAACTCCACCCCGTTACAGTAGCGATGAGGGCTTTGATTGATGGGAGACCCTCTTTCAGGTTTGGGCTGACTATGAGGGTGTTTGGCCCTACTACCACAGCCAGTAGCAAACTCACGATACTCACCAGGTCCAGACAGCAGCAAGAGCGATGCTCGGTCTCCTCTACGCCATGCCGTGGGAGACTATGATCGGCTTCTGACCCTTCGTGGGTAAGATCAGGACCGGGACTGGAGTAGATCGGCGCCAGGACTGGGAGCTGGCACTGACACTTCTTGCTCTAGAGACCCATGGCACAAGGGCGGCTCAACTACGTGAGTTTCGCTCCCTCCGTCAGGGTTCCACAGAGCTTGCATCTAACTACTGGAGGCGCGCCATGCGCCTTTACACGCGCCTTGGAACCGGTGGCGGGACATAGTTGTGGCACTCAAGATTATAATGATGGGGGCGCACTTGGACCACGTGAAGCTCTCTCGATCGTGTGGCTCTCTCTCAGTTTTCAGAGTCATTGTAGTTACTTCCTTGGGCCCATCGTTACTTCCTCTAGGCAACATCGGCTCATGAGGCCGCCATCACCCATCAATAGAGTCCACTTCTATGTTGTCCCGGGGTCTCGGGATGACCCCATCACCGCGGCCGCGGAACAGCAGTCCACAGCGATGCCCCCGCGATGTGGGGTGGCCGAGCGTTTTCACGTCCGGCGGTCTGCCGAGCGGTTGGCTGACCTGTCACACGTCAGCTACCACCGCGGTCGGCACCGACCACCTCGGGACCAAAATTAGACATGCGGAAAGTTCGACCCCCGATGCCGAATTTCCAAGGTTGCATACTCATCATGCTTGCCCAGTCACCATACACGTAATGCATGTGGTGCCATGCTGGCATGCAGGTTGTGGACTGGTGCATTAACCAATAATAGTTTGACTGTTGCAGGTGACGTGGATGATATTGTATGAAGCATATGATGGACCCTATTGTTCTGTGCCAGATTTTGTGTACACAGGTGGAATTGACTGTTCTAAGTGACGTGGATGATAATGTATGTTGCAAAATTTTAGCATATTAATATTCAGAAAATTTTCAGCCTCATGACGATCGAAGAATACGCACGAACTTCATGTTTTTACATGTAATCTAAATCTGCCTTCGCAGGAAGTGATTTCAATAAGTCATCAATAACTTACCTTTTACATCCTTGTGCCGGTTTGAATCTTTGTTTGTGCAACTCTGTCACCGCGAGGCTCGCAGTGAGACGGGGTTTGTACAAGCGTGCTTGCAGTGCGAGCATGCTACGGTGACCCGACGTACACACCGGACTCGACATCGCAAAGTCCGGTGTGGACGTGCGCCAGACTACTGGTGTGTGGTGTCAGGTGTCTGCTGCCCAGCCTCATTCCGATGACTCCAAGCCGAGGGTACTTGTGCCATTGTGCACGACTGGCAGTCGAGCAACGGGATGACGAGCTCTTGCTCGTCGGTTCCAAACACTTAGGCAGATTCTCAACACCGTGTGACACACGGTGTTGAGGTAGGTTCCACCATGCCTCCGAGGAAGGCATCCACGATGTCTTCCTCGGGCAAGGGCTCATCGTCCCTGCCTCCTTCAGCGTCCGCAGCTTCATCCGTGCGCCTTTTTCAGCCAGATTTTTTCCCTCCTCCATCAGGCCGTCTCCATGGAGACGCACTTACACTTGCCCTCTCTCGTCACTGTCGTCCAGTCCCAACGGCATCAAAGAAGCCAGGGTTCCACTGTGGCAGCTGTGGTGTCACCCAGAGCGGCACCTGTGACCGCATCCGCGGGCACTTTGGCGTGCCCAATGGAAACATCTCGTGCTTCCCCTATCCACCGCCAATCGCCCGGGACGTGCTTGGCCTTGAGAGAGCTCCCCGTCCTCCTGCTGGCTGGAAGCCGTCCTGCCCACGGCTGTACAATGGTCTGGGTGACTCGTGGGGCACGAGTCACAAACCAGTCTCGTGGCACGCCCTTTTTTAATCCAGGGCCCAAGAGGAAGCACTAGCAAAAGCAGGTGTGCCGACTGCCAATCTTGGAGGCCCGGATGCCCCAGAGCTTGCCTCAGCAGGTCCTTCCACCGTCTCCAAGCAGTAGCAGCAGCTGCAGCAGCAGCAGCAGGAGGTACTGTTGCGAGCAGCAGATTTGCAGCAGCAGATTGATCAGTCACGGCAGATGCTGCAGCAGCCTGTGAGACTTGCAGACGTCAATAGGATGGCTGGGATGGTGCAGACATCCGTGCGACCCCACTGTGATGCTGCTGCCAACTCTTCCTGCCAGATGTCCATCGTCAAGCTTATGGCCAGCGCTGGGCTGCCTATCAACTTCTGCAGGGAGCCGGCTTGGTACGAGGTGTTGCGCTGGGCTCGGGCTACAAACACCTCTTTCCGCCTTCCCGCGCGTGGCACTGCTGTGAAGGACATCCTCCCGCGGCTTGATGCTAAGCTAGAGGTTGAAGATGCCTCTGTCAAGCAAGGCTGGAGCATCTACAGTGCCACGGTTGCTGTGGATGAGTGGGCCGATCAGCAGCAACGCCCGATCTACAACGCAATGGCGGTCAATGCCAAAGGTGCCTGCCATGTCTTTTCCAGAGATGCCAGTGGCCGTGTGAGGAACGCGGACCACATGGCATCCATGATAGAAGCGGCCATTGAGGAGGTTGGGGTCCAGAACATGGTCAGCGTTGTTTGTGACAACACCTCAGTCAACAAACGCGCCTTCGATGACCTCAAGGCGCAGTACCCATCCGTGTTGTGGCAGGGCTGCTGTGCCCATAATGTTGACCTTGTCCTCAAGGACATTGGAAAAACGGACTGGGGAGCAGCGGTCTTGTCGCGGGCTGAGAAGGTAGTGACTTTTTTCCGCAACAACAACATGCCCTGCACGTGGTTGAAGCAGCAATCTGGGGGGCGGGTGTTGATTCCAAGGTGTGACACCAGGTTTGCATCGGCCCATGCCATGCTGCAGCACCTTTTGGACATGCGTCCATTTCTGTTGAAGCTTGTTAACCACAAGTGCTGGAAAGGAATGGGGAGCCAGAGGGATGGTCTGTACAAGCAACGGAAGAAGGTGGTACGCGGCCTCATCCGCCGCCGTGTCTTTTGGCTGCAGGTCCGCCAGCTGAGGGACCTGATGTCCCCGCTGGTGTCGGTACCGCGTGTGGCCGATGTGCCTGGTGGGCAGGCAGGTGAAATTTATGAAGCCCTGCTGGACTGCATGACAGAGTTGAAGGGGATGGCAACAAGCAGCGGCAGGAAGCCCGCCAAGGTGGGCACGAACCAGGCAAAGCACGCCATGCAGCAGCTTCACACGCGCTGGACTAACGACATGAACTGCCCCCTATATGCCGCTGCACGCCGAGTGCATCCCATGCACTTTGGCAACGACCTGGGGGGTGATGTGGAGATGGTGCAGCACTGGGCCAGTGTGGTGGAGGCACAGGAACCAGAGAAGAGACGGGATTCCCTTGCAGAAGGAGCTAGAAGCATTCCAGCTTGGACGCGTGACAGTGGACGTGATCCCCTTGACCACCAAGCGGCTAAGTGACAAAGCACGTGGTGCAGTGGGTAAGGTGGCGGTGGGTGCACTGAAGCAATACGAGTGGGTCTCATTGCACCTTGCCCACTTGCCCACGCTGCGTGAGTTTGCTATCCGCTGGCTCTCACAGCCGTGCTCGTCATCTGAGTGTGAGCGCGTGTTTTCAACGCACCAGCTCATCCACACAGCACGTTGTAACTGCCTGCATGTCTCCACCCTTGAGATGCTCGTACGCTGTAATGTGCGCCTGCGCCGGCAGTTGAAGGCAGGGAGGGGACGCTGCAAGCCAGTGAACTGGCTGGAACCGGACGAGTCAGACAATGAAGACGATGGCGTGGAGGAAGAGGAGCCTGAGGACGAGGTTCAGGAGAGCTCGGATGAGATGGAAGAGGAGGAGGAAGTGGTCTTAGAGGGTGAGGAAGAGGAGAATGAGGATGCAGCAGCCCAGCAGCAGCAGCAGCAGTAAGTCAAGCTGCGTGATGCTATGGGGGAAGACCTCCCATCATTTGCCAAAGCCATACGCACACGCAAGGGGGCAGGGGACCTCATTGAAGAGGTTGGGAGTGGCGGGAACCGCAGCAGGGTGCGAACAAGTGAAAGTGTAGGTGAGGAGAACGGGGCTGGAGAGGGGGCGGAGGAAGAGGGCAGGGATGAGGTGGAAGAGGAGGAGGGGGCTGGAGACGGAGAGGAGGATGCAAATGATGGGTCCGGAGAGGGAGAGCAGCTGAGAATGGTGGAGCAGAAGGGGGCAATGGAGAGGACGGTGAGGCCGAAATCGGCCTGGAGGATGGAGGAGCAGCAGACGATGAGGATGAAGAGGATGGAGAATGGGAAGAAGTTGGTGGTGAAGTTGGTGATGGGGAGGATGAGGAGCCAAGGGCTGCAGTGGCAAATGCCGCGGCAAAAAAAAAAGGGTGGCAGTGCAGCAGGCACCAAGGGTGGAGGTGCAGCAGGTGCAAAGGGTGGCAGTGCAGCAGGCGCCAAGGGTGGAGGTGCAGCAGGGGCAAAGGGTGGAGGTGGAGCAGGTGTCAAAGGTGGGGGTGCAGCAGGAGGCAAGGGTGGAGGTGCAGCAGGCTGCAAGGGTGGCAACAGCGCAGCAGCACAGAGGGCTGGAGGTGCAGCAGGCAGCAACAAATCAACGGCTGCATCTAGCACGTATGCGAGAGGTGTCCCTGGTGCAGCAACAGGCAAAAAGAGTGGACTTGGTGCAGGCAGCAAGGCAAGTGGTGTTGCAGGTGCAGGCAAGAGGAGGAGGGTAGCAGGCAGCAAAGCACAGGGTGATGCAGCCAAAAAGCGTCTTAGGGCTGCTGCAGGATGTTAGGACAAGATGTAGACCCCTTGCACCATGTTGTGCCAACTTTGGTGTTCGTGTGTGTGTGTATGTGTGTGTGTGTGTGTGTGTGTGTGTGTGTGTGTGTGTGTGTGTGTGTGTGTGTGTGTGTGTGTGTGTGTGTGTGTGTGTGTGTGTGTGTGTGTGTGTCTGTGTGTATGTGTGTAGGTGTGTGTGTGTGTGTGTGTGTGTGTGTTTGAGTGTGTTTGCTTTGAACAATGCATCTCTTCCAACATGGTGAAATGTTTTTGACCACATCTCTTGCTGTCATGTTTTGTAGCTGTCCATAATCCTTGCTGTCACTTTTTGAGCTATGTGACATGATTAGGCAAGATAGTGCTTCAAACCATGCACTGCATGAGGCACATTTCGCATAGGGGCTTGAAGCATAGACTAGATAGAGTGTGCCTGCTAATTTTATCATGCTGGTAACCAAAACAGTGTCATAATGGCAAAGGGATGAATGAGAAGTGTGAATGATTCGTATGAAAGGCTCAGGCATTGGAAGTGAAACTTACAAAAATGCTTCAATTTCAGCTTTTGCCAATTGTGAACTCTGCACCTCACAAAACTTGCCCCCCACCCTCCCCCCTCGGCCGAGGTGGCTGAGGTGCCGATGTGGGGGGGGGGGGGGGGGGACCACATTGATGTGCCGTGGTGCACATCGATGTGCCGGGGTGCGTGGTGGCCAGGTCAACATAGGTCCACTTATTGCAGTAGCGACTGCGACCCCTCCTTTGCCTCTATCCCAGTTCACCAGTCCCACCTCCACTGCTTCCTCCTCTTCCTCCTCTACACCGAGCGGCCACACTTAGGAATTTGTAGTGGCCACATGGGGGAAGAAGGGATAAAAGCAACAAGGAAAGGGAGAACAGCAGCAGTAGCAGCAGTCAGTGAGTATTCGCAGTCGACAATCTAACCATTACTATAACCGTGGAGGCGATCACCGCTACACGGAGTGTGAGTAGTATCTTGACTAAACTCAAATCATGCGCAGCCTTCAGGCAGTGCACACGTAGAGGATTTCCTTGAGTAACACACCGACGGGATGCACTACGACCACTGCAACAGTAGACGTATTGGTTTCACCAAGTGGCAGCGCTGATGTGGACCCTTCGGGTCGCACGATCGCAGAGTTTCGTGAGCTGTTTGCACTTCGTACTCAGGGAGGTGTGAGTGTGTTGTCACAGCCAAGGGGTCCCAAAACAGCTTGTCTTGCCGTACTGTTGCCCGTGATGATGCTTGTGATGGAGCTCAATTGGCTTGCAATGAGGATGGACCTGATGGAACCGATTTGCTTGACGATTCACAGATCCTTGCTGTTCATCGTTGTCGTGAGTCCTCTGCTATGCGTCCAGCAGAGGCGAAGTGTTCTGTGGCATGTTGTTCAGTGTCGACAAATGGTCCTGAGCCGAGTGGCACCTGGATCATTGACTCTGGTGCCACAAATCACATGACATGTTGTAGTAACTTCGTTCTGCTTTTTTGCGTCCAGGTAAGATGCATCATTGCTTTTATCATGACTCCTCGTCCCGGACACTTCGCCCACTAGAGTTTGGTCCACTCGGACCTTCTCGGTCCTCTCCCAGTCAAGTCCCTCTCAAATCGAAGTCGGTATGTTCTCACACTGACTGATGACTTCACCCAGATGCGGTGGGTCTACAGCCTTCGCCATAAGAGCGATGCCGCACTGGCGGTCCGCTTATGGCTTGAGATGGCTGAGCGTCAGTCTCATCATACCCTGCACACGTTCCACTCGGATCGTGGTGGCGAGTTCTTAGGCAATATGGATGCCTGCTTTGTTGAGCACGGTATTTTTCACCAGCTCTCCGCTCATGCTACGCCACAGAACAACGGTGTGTCTGAGTGTTTGAATCACACCATGGAGGATGTGGTTTGCGCTATGCAGTCTTAGTACGGTCTTCCGGAGTCTTTTGCCTTTGAGGGCTTCTCCTACATGACATGGGTCTAGAACCACTTGTTGCATGGTCTACTTCCAGACCATGTCACGCTGTACGAGTCGTGGTGCGGCCATCATGCTGATCTTTGTCTCGCACTTGTTTCGGGGGTCCCTCACCTGCATCTGGTATACTGAGGACCAGCAGGGGTCCAAGGTCTCACCTCGGGGACGCATGTATACCTTCCTCGGCATCTCCCCACTGACAAAGGCTTGGCACTTCTGGGACCCTCCTCGCCATCGCATTGTTGAATCTCGAGATGCTCTCTTCTTTTAGGCTTTCACCAACCGCTACTTTTGTAGCATTCTGTTGCTGGCCACTAACCACGCTCCCACTTATGTGGCCTCCCGGCGGATGGGGGAGTCTATTCTTGCGGATGGGTCCGTCCGAGCCTCCTCACCTTCGGTCCGGCCTCTGGCTGCTGACCATACGGCCATCGTGGCCCTAGGTCATGTAGCCTCATCAATCCCCTCTTGCACACCTAATGTCGTGCCAGTATGAGACCCCTCTGGCAAACCTGATCCCATGCCACTATCAGTCCCCTTTGACACACCCGATCCCGTGCCATTGCTAGAACTCTCTGGCACACCTGATCCCATGCTAGTGTCGGTCCCTTCTTGCACACCTGATCCTATACAAGCGTCAGTCTCTTCTGGTACACCTGATCCCATGCGATGCCAAATCCCTCCGGCACACCTGGTCCCGTGCCAGTGTCGGTCCCCTCACGCACACCTGATCCCGTACGAGTGTTAATTCCCTACGACACACCTGATCCCGTGCCGGTGTCAGTCCCCTCTATCACACTCACTCCCATGCATGCACCTATTCCCCCTACGGCTATGGGCCAGCATCCTTCTCCGTAGCCTGAGGCAAGCACCTCAGCATCGGGCTACTCACGCAAGCCTAGTGGTCATCTCTGACCTCTGGCCTCTAGGGCTCAATAGACTGCTGACTCAGCGCCTAGACGCCCGTGCCTTGCATGAAGGTCCTTGGCTTGAGTGTCTAGGCAGACTACATTGAGGTACATCTAGCATGTCCTATCAGCCACAAGTTGGTCTTCCGAGAGTTCTCGGTCGCTTGCAATGCAGCAACCGACCTTGTTGTGGTCAGACCGAGTCCATAGGCATGTGTCTTAGCCACCCGGAGCTCTCCCTCGGTGATGCCTGATCCAGGCACGTTGAAGGTGGCACTCTCAGCTCATGATGCGGATTTGCGACGTGTGGCTCATGAGGATGAGCTGAGAGCCATCTGTGAGCAAGGTTTCTATCACCTTGTTGACCTCTCGCCTAGGTGGAAGACTGTACAGGCTGAGTGGGTCTTTCTTAAGAAGGTGAAGCCTGATGGCACACTGTATTGCTAGAAGGCTCGGCCAAGGGGCTCTTGCAGGTTGAGGGTGTAAATTTCACTGAAACCTTTACACCTGTTGACCGCATGACCACCGCACGCACTCTACTCAGGGTTGTTGCTCACCACGACTACGTGCTGCACCAGATGGATGTGAACAATGCGATCCTCCATGGAACCTTAGAGGAGGAGATCTACATGGTCCATCCACTTGGATTCAGGGTCGGTGACAAGGTCTGGTGCTTGTGCAAGGCCTTGTACAGCTTGAAGCAGCTACCCAGGTGCTAGAACTTAGAGATCTTCTGTACACTGATATGTGTCCCGTACATGCAGAATGACGTTGACTTGTCTGCCTTTCTTAGACAGACAGCTTAGAGCTTCACCGCCATCCTGGTCTACCTAGACAACATCCTGATTACGTCTCCTTCTATCGAGGCCGTGAAGGAGGCCAAGGAAGTCCTTCAGGCTGCCTACAAGATGAAGGACCTTGGTCCTGCATCTATGTCTCTGGGGATGGAGATCGTGCGTGATCGTCAGTAGAGGACACTCTTGTTGTATTAGGGATGTTACGCCAGCGTTGTGGAGGAGCGGTTTGCTAACCTCATTGGTATAGTTCCCACAGCCTCCACCCCCATCACACCTGATGGGTAGGATGCTCTGAAGGTGGATGCTCCAACACAACTGGAAAAGACAGTGGGTGTGACCCTATACTTGCACCTGATTGGCTCTTTGATGTTCTTGGCCACTACCACACGATCCTACATTGCCTTCGTCGTCAACATCATTGTACAGTTTTCACAGTGTCCTTGTGGAAGAGCCCTTCACGCAGTTGTGCAAGTGGTGCGGTACGTGGTCTCCGCATTGCACCTTGGACTCTGCATTTGAGGGCAGTGTTCAACGGTAGTGGATGGCTACACGGATAGTGATTGGGTGTGGAGTCCTGATCGGCGTAGTCAAACAGACTACGTGTTCCTGCTCGGTGGCACCGCTCTATCGTGGCGTAGTGGCAATCAGTTTGTATCGCACGTTGCTCATTAGAGGCTGAGTATGTTGCTTTGGAGGCCAAGTCTGCTGAGGCATGACTGAAGTGTCTATTTGTGAGTTGCGTCAGTCTGTGCCTTGCGTTGTTCTTCACTTTGACAACAAGAGTGCTCTTTCCATTGTAGAGAACCAATGTGTTTTATGCACATACAAAGTACATTGCTGTTGAGAATCATTTTGTGCATGATCTTGGGGAGAGACAGATGATTTCTGTCATCTGGGTCGGCAAGGACTTGTTACGGGCTAACTTCTTGACCAAGGCAGTTGCGCGCAAAAATTTCATGATGGCTATTCGTTATGTCGGGCTTTGCCCCTTGCCTAAGAGTGGCTGAGGGTGGGGTGTGTGAGCATGGACTGTTGAGCATCTTGTTACGTACCTGTGTCAGTTCTGCACGTGTATGGACATGCGTACCATCGGGTCATTGGGGAGTGTTGTGATGTGAGTCGTCGCCGTCTGTTTGTACAACTTACTATGACCACTCGGACATGTCCATGCTCGTGCACATCCGTGATGTGGACCCAGTTGGCACTAGAGCACCGACAGGTGGTGACTCCACCCACCACCATCTGCCAGACAGCTACCACGACATCCCGGGTGCTTGCTGGGATGCTCTGTAGTTTTTCTTGAGTCGCTAGAGCTTTCTCAGTGAACTAGCTTCTAAGCCCGAGTTGCATGTTTTGCATTGTCTATCCACTGATTGATGCCAGACCTGTGCATGTGACCAGTTGTAGCGTCTAGCTCAAGATTCTGCATCTCTAGGTTCCAACTCTAGATAATCCCTCTCTCTGAGGAACAACTTGGAAGCTTTCTAGCTTTGCTGTTGCTAACGTGGCGACATAATCGAGTCATCTGGCGCACTAGCAAGCAAGCAGGTGCAAGAAACAACAAGAGTTAGACTAGGCAGACACACAAAGTCTCGTAAGCTCCAATGGCTTAGTACTGTAGAGAGGGATGAGAAATGACAAGTACATAGCATAAATAGTTGATGCGGCGCACGGCGGGTGCCGCACTTGACAACATAAATCGTTGATGTGGCGCACGGCGGATGCCGCACACGATAGTGTCAGTTTGTCCTAAGACCGGCTCAAAACCACTGTTTTGGTCATAAATTTGTGCACATGTATCCAAACACAACACTGTCTGGACCTACAGATGCAAACTCTTGAGCCAGACGCTATGAGTGGTCACACGCACATGTCCAGCATCCATCAGTGGACATACAATACAGAACATGCAAATGGGATGAGAAGCCAGTCCACCGACTAACCACTACAAAAAAAAAATACAGAACATCCCAGCAAGCACCCGGGACGTCATGGCAGCTATCTGGTAGCTGCGGGTGGGTGGAGCCACCACCCATTGGTGCTCCAGCGCCCGTTGGATCCACATGAGGGATATGCATGAGCATGGACACGGCCCCGTGGTTGCAGTAAGCTGTACAAACAGCCGGGGATGACTCACATCACAAAAAATACAAAAACAAAACGAATGAACATGCATATCAAGAGAGGTAATGAGGAAGACTTGACTTAACGTAGTACTCCATGGGTTGAATGGAGTCAATGTATTGAGATGAAGGTATGAAAACAGATTCAAGTGTGTTGTTTTTTCATTCTAATGAAGGCCGGACTAGCCCTAATCTGTGTGTTGGTTACGTGCCGTTACCACACATTGACCTCTGGCCCCGTGGCACACTCTCCTCACTGATGCAAGTGACTGGCCAAGAGATAAACGGCTCTACGGGCCGCTTCGTCATAGTGACGTGGCTACATGACAACTCGGAGAAAGTGCACAAGAGTTTTTGACCGGTTTTTATTTGATCTCATGCCAAATGCTTGTTGTTATTCGAGTCAGGTGCTTGCACAAACCTGGTTTCAGCAGGTGTCTCAGCTGGTGACACATTTGACTGGTTTCCCAAACCAGTGGTTGGGTAGTTCGGATCCACCACATGAGGGGATAACGAGCTAGAGCGAGCTCACCGCTTGCTTACTCACTCGCTCCCCCCCCCCCCCCCC
>SZWC01000573.1:171554-184225 GCA_023375785.1 Penium margaritaceum | reverse complement strand
CCCCCCCCCCCCCCCCCTCTTGCTGTTAGCACCTATGTACTGTGTTACTTGTCACTTCTTGCCTCTCTTGGCTGTCAAATGGAGAAACCCTAATCTACATGTATGACCAATTGCCTCATCCCTGAAACTGTGTATCAACAAGTGTATTGGGAAGTGAACAAACTAGTGAACGTGGATGGTTAGCATAAGCTACGATACATCACATAGAGCGCATTAAAGCTTTCATTCTATACAATGAATGTACACATGGGCTTTGTTGTCATGCATTCATGTGGATGTTTTGTGAAAAATGTTTGTATACAAGAGTGCACTTCTTCATACACTGATCAACAAGTGCGCGAATTTGAGGTGATTAACCATAGCTCCTAATCTATGGCGTCTTGCCTTTCTAGGCTCTCCTTCTACACATTCACTGCCCTCTCTCATACACACCAAGGACAGTTACCTACTGGTATCAGAGTAGTGTGAGAGAGTGTGTTGCGCTCGCAAGCAATCGCACGATCCTATCCATAGGGCGATGGTTCGGCGCCGCCCCCGTTGCTTCCTCCGCCCCTCCTTCATCCACCCCTACGCTCTAGTAGTTGGCTCTGACTCGTGTCCCCACCTGGTCTCAGGGAGGACACCCCCACTCTGCGGGGTTGATCCATACCTGCAGTATCTCCGCACCACATCCTGGTTGCCGCCCCACATCCGTTGCACCCTTGACTTGGAACACTCGACTCTAGTCAACAAGAGAATCTTGCTGCTGTTGCCAACCTCTTGGCCAATAGCAGCAGCTCCTTGAAGTGTTTGTCCTTTGTCATCTCCCGCGGGTCTTCATCCACCCATTGCCGCTTCCTTTGTTATCTAGACCTGCATTTGTAGCTCGGCGCCCCTGCCAGCCTGCACGGACACCTCCCACCGCATCAGCGCAACAGCAACTCCATTTGCATAAGAACTGCTACAATTATGATGACATTGCCCTCAATTGTGCCCGTGGCAGCAGCCGCAAAATGCAGCAACAGCAGCAACATTGATTGCAGCTGCATGTACCACAGGAGCCATATCGTCATGGCAGCAGCAGCTATAGCAGCAACAACAGAGTTAGCAATGGCCACGGCCGCAACACCAGTTGCCGCAGCAACTATGCCACCTAAAACAGCTCCGTTCCCATTAGCACTGCTACGATTGCATTATCCGCAGCTGTCCCGGTGGCAGCAGCTGCAACAAGCAATAATAACAGCAGCATTGACAGCTGCTGCAGCTGCCAGAGGAGGCGTATCGTCAGGGCAGCAGTAGTTGGAGTAGTAGCAACAGTGTTAGAAACAACCGTGGGTGCCGCACCAGCAGCCGCAATAACTGTGGCATCTGCAACCTTAACAGTAGCAGCAGAAGCAAATACTGAAGTGTGGCATTGGTTACCACAGCACCTATAAATGTCTTAGCAGAGGCAGCTGTAGTAGCAGCCACCAGTCGCAGCAGCGATGTTGTACCGGCTGCATTACTAGCTCAGCATGACATCCCCATCGCGTGCCACTCGGTGCATGCTGTTAGGGGAGGTCGGGGCAATGCCAAACACGTTGTCACATTGTGATGAGCAACGATTGAGTGTCCAAGCCAGTCTCTACGCCATCATCGCAGATAAATCGTCAACGTCTGGTAAGTGTTTCCCCCCCTTTCTCTCCTGGGAGGAGGAGGAACTCACAGCTACACCCCACTCCAGAGCAGGACGTAACTTCTACTCAGCTCTAAACAGCGTTCAGACAGGACGTGGTTAGTCTTATAAGTGCAGTGACATGCATAACTTCCACTATCATAGACGCTGTTGTAGCTGCCATCACCACCTTTGCAGCAGCCGCTAGAGCCTCACGCATACCTACCTCTACATCTGCCGGGTGCACAATTGAGGCCTACATTGAGGTAGCAGTTGTTGTCGGGCATATTGTTATAGCCGTTGTGTGGACGTAGGCACGTGGATCTTTGCAGCAGTATGCACCATCACATCCGCCACTACATCAGCTATGGCTGCCACTGCAACAGTTATAGCCTCCATCCGCACCTGTACAGGAGCAGCTTTCACTACATCAGCATAAAATCCATCTGCGACATCCAACCTTGCCATAGTGGCCAACTCCATCGTAGCTGTCTTCACCACCCTAGGGGTAGCCTTTGCGACCGCGGCACTTGCTCTGGTGGTTCCTGATGCTTCTACCATCTCCATTCTCTATGACGCTTCAGCGGCTACAGTTCCTCCTCTCCTTCCGTTTTGATGCAACTCATCACCTTATACTTTCTCATGATCTCCTCCTTTGCGTGATGTATCTGCCTGTCCTCTATCCCTGCTTCTCTTGCGCTGGCTTGTATTTCTGACTCCGGGTGTGTTGTCATGCAGCTTCTGACCTTCTACCTCAAGGCACCCCCACTTTTCCCATGCATACTTGGGCAAGGGAAACTCTGCCATAACTTGTCTGGCAGGGCCCCGTTGTCGTCGATATGCTTGGTGATGACGATTCAGTCATAGCAGACCTGCAACGCCAGCTGACCCTTGCTCACGAGGCTCAGCAGGAGGCTGAAGACCACTTCAAGGTCATTAATGACAATCGCGCTGCCTTCACTGATGATGTTGTTGTCAAGTGCCTCCTGTTGACATGGTGGGACCCTTGCCATGAGTGCCATTGATTGTATTCCCTGGTTCAACCACTAGGGAGTGGTCAAACACCTACCCTAATGAACATTGATTTTGATTATTTAGCAGAAGCATAATTAAATCGACGACTTTTTTAGAGGTCAGTAATTATTTCAGGGGTACCTTTAAACTCGACGAAAAACCAGTGGGGAGACCCTTGAATTCGACGACTGTTTCAGGACATGTTTTTAATTCGACGACAGACTGACGTTGAGGCCTTTTCAAACGTTTGGATTCCAATGGTTGAACGGTCGAATGGCGCGAACGCGAACAGTCGAGGCGGGGACGTTTGACGGCTCGGCATTTGCGGCTGCTAGCTACCCTATCCACGCCCACCTTTTGGCCTGCATGCACTTCTAGCCAGACAGTCACACTTTTCAGACAGTGTATGATCCAGTGATACGTCTCAAAATGGACCGCTTCCTCGCCAAGGTTACTCCAGAAGAGAGGACACGCAGGCTCATGCAAGCTACCAGGCAGGGCCCTCCTGCACGTCCCCCAATGCCTCGTCGTCCAGTTGGACGCCCTCACAAGCTGACAACCTTGACTGTCCACTCGAGCTCCTGTGTTTGTACACGCGGAAAAAACCTTTCCAAGGAATTCGTTCACCAGAAGAAAAGAAAGGTATGGCAGTATAGTTGTGTACATGGTCCCAGTTAACATGATGTGGAAAATTTACATGTAGAACGTTGATTTCGATCATTGCATTCTGGAATTATTTTGGTGGTACTTTTAAACTCGATGAAAAGTCGTTTTCGACAAAATTCGACCATGTTATAAATATTAATCATCGAAATCAAAGTTCATTAGGGTATCCTGAGTTAAGATTTGGATTTCTTGGACTCTTCCATGCAAGATCAAATGAGTGAGTATTCAGAATGTTAAATTGGCCCAAAGTTCGGGTGTTGGACGGGTGCAATCTGGTACCCGCCATGGGTGGTGGGATAATCCATCCCCGGTGATCTGATTTGAACTCCAATGGGCTCCAAATGTACCACGGCCATAGAGGAAGCAACCAGATGATTCTCCTTGACCAGGATGAACTTCTCCTTGACTTTTGGGCGAGGAAAGGCTCTCCGACGGGTCACCGTCGAAGCACCTCCCCTTACATACACTGCAAGGCAAGGTGGGCGGCTGCACCAAGGGTTACTTCGACGGCCATAGCAGGGGCTCTAATGCTCCGATTTGGGCCTGCTTGGATGCAGGCTTGTTCTTTCTAACTCTTGGAAAGCTTAGAACACAGGCTATAAGGATCTGATGTAATCTTACTATACTCACTAACAGAATATGGTTCGATTCAGTTCTACTAAATGTGACGAGTTTTGCCCACTCACATCTGTAATCCTTGTGCTCCACACTTTTCACCATTGGTGTCCATTGACTGTTCCAAACGTTGGTAACGTGTGACAGTGTGCACTTTGTTGCAGCTAACGCTAACACCAACTAGTGCTAGCTACAAGCCATGATCCTCCTCCTGGCCTTGTCGAACAATTAGAGTCCCATGATCACCGTCGTAGGTGGCTGGTCCACCAATGAGCTGAAGTACCCGAAGATGGATGAGTACATGCGCAATGAATGGATGCAGTGTCGTGGGAAAGAGAGTGGGGTAACATCAAGTTCTACCTATGCCGTCCGCCCTCAAGGTGGAGGGGGAGACAAGAAGGTGAAGGGTGCCAAGTATGAGACCAAGAAAGGTGACGGGAAATGGGAGTGCTATGGGTGTGGAAAACAAGGCCACTATGCACGCAATTGCCCCAACAGGAAGTCGGATCAGCCGGAAAAGGCTAGAAAGAGGGATGACCACGCAATGATGTCACCAGATTCCACCGACTTCACAGATCTGGGAGTCACCGTGATTGACTCTGGATCGGGCTATCTCTCGTAAATTAAACAGGCGGCATTCGTCACCTATGGTGCCTCAGAGCAGCACATGACGGTGGCCAATGGCAAAAGAGAGTTGGCTGCCGGTGAAGGCAATGTTCGCATTGAGGTGGATGTAGACGGAGAGGCTGTCACGAGCACAATTCACGACGTGCTCCACTTGTCCAACTTTGGGAAAGATCTGTTGTCAGTGAGCCGCCTTATCGACAAGGGGCTCAAGGTGCTCTTCAGCAAGAAGGAGGCCATCATCTGGAAAAAGGGGGACGGTGAGGTGATTGCATGTGGAAAGTGAGAGGACGACTTATACCTGCTGTATGCAAAGATCCTAGGCAGCCGGCTGGGTTCCGACATTATCCACATTACGAAGGAATACGATAGAGACCTGGACATGTGGCACCGCCGCTTGTTCCACATCGCTCTTTCAACCATGAGGAAAATGGCAAAGAAGGAAGTGGTCTAGGGCCTTGAGGTCAAGAGCCTCAAAGCAGCCAAGAATGCCATGTGCAAGCCACGTGTGGTCGGCAAGGCGACACGCCAACCGTTTGATAGCAAAGGAATGCGTGCATCAACAAAGTTGGAGATGGCACACATAGATGTGTATGGACCATTTGATCCTCATTCTCTGCAACAAAACAGCATCGCCAAGAGGGCAAACCGTATCATCCTCGACATGGTCCGGTCCATGTTGAGGGATGTCGACCTCGCGGAGCGGAGTTGGGATGAGGCGGCGCGGACAGCGGCGTTCACCATGAACCTGATACTGACTAAGCGGCTAAAAGATGCGGAGTCTAAGGTGTGGACGACGCCACAAGAAGTGTCGAGCGGGAGGAAGTCAACTGTGGCTCACCTCCACACCTTTGGTTGACTTGCACGTGCTGTTGTGCAGGTATGGGAGGGGCGGGGCAAGCTCGACCCGTGGACTCGTGGATGCATCTTCGTTGGCTACAAGAGCGGGGGCAATGCGTACCGGCTCTTCCACCCAAAGAGGCAACTGATCGTGAAGATTCATGATATCACGTTCAACGAGGACAGTTGTTGGATGGACAAGGATGCGGGTCTCTCCAAGCGGGGGGAGTGGCTACTACTCCTCAAGGGGGAGGCACCAATGGATGCAAAAGAGGGTGATGCCCGAGCGGCCCCAACCGGTCAGAACCATCCCGGTCAGGGGATGGGAGAGATGCTAATATTCATACAGTTGAGTCAGAAAATGAGTCCAAAGCGCCGGCAGCAGTGGACCTAAATGAGGAGGTGGGGAGTGAGCCCGTATCTTCATGGTCCTTGAGAGAGGGGGAGCAGGCTAGCGGTGTGAGTGGCACTGCGAGTGAGCAGTAGCAACACCAACAGCCACAGCAGCCTCAACAATAATAGCCTCTAAGAAGCACAAGTGCAAGGAGGACGGCAAAATGGTACAATGTCACGGAGGGCATCTACACTAGATTCGTTCAAGCATTCTTTGTGCAAGTGGAGCCCGAGACCATAATGGAGGCATTGTAGTGGAAGGATAGAGCTTAGTGGAAGAGAGTTATAAAATCATAGCTCACCTCTCATTAAGAGAATGATACTTGGCAGCTGATCGATAGACCGGAGAGCGTAAAGATCATCACCTCCAAGTGGATCTTCAAGAAGAAGCTCGCCAAGGAGGGAAAGGTGGAGAGGTACAAGGCATAGCTGGTTGCAAAAGGAGACACCCAACACAAGGGTGAACAGCACGACAAAACCTTCACACCATTGGTGAAATTTGCCTCCATCCGTACCATCCTCTTTGTGGCGGCAGCTCTTGACTATGAAGTCCATCAAATGGACATGAAAACCGCATTCCTCAATGACAAAGTGGACAAGGAGGTTCTCATGGAGGTGCAGGAGGGAGTGGATGTGCCGCCAGGAAAGGTGTGTCGGCTTCGCAAGGCACTTTACAAGTTGAAACAAGCGCGATTCATGTGGTACCTGAAAATGGACGGCTTCATGGCCGAGCTTGGCTTCAAGCGTTGTAAGGGGGGTCACAATGTGTATGTGCAGAAGCAGCCAGGGTTGTACCAGATCGTGGTTCTCTACATGGATGACCCCATCCTCGTGTCATCGGAACTGGAGGAGTTGGTGAACCTGAAGCGGCAGCTGGACGGTCAGTGCAAAATGACCGATACAGGCAAGCTCGAGTACTACCTTGGCATTGCCATGAAGAGGGACCGCAAGACACGTACCCAACTGATCTTTAATTTCGATCTTTATAAAAATGTGAGTTAAGTTATCTTTGATTTCATTCAAGATTTTCATGAAAAGAAGTTATTTGGGTGGTACCTAAACATTCGTTCAACGAAAACACCTGCTCCGTAAATTCGACATCGAACAGGTTCAGCCCTGCCAGTCTCGACGATCCACCTTGCTAGACTGGCGCGAAATTCGTGATTGACCAGCCTGGTGCGTCAGATCGAGCAAAAGTGCTCGATGTGACACGTCAGGCTGGTCTGACAGTGCTAGTCAGCCACACAAATCTGGCCCACAAGCCGGACATGCACCGAGACTGTGGCTGATTCTAGTTAAGACTCATCAAATTACAATACACGTGTGAATACCCTGGGTTCTTGTCATTATTTTCTTAGCTGTCACAAAATGAAAACAATTAGTGTAGACCCTAAACTTTCGACGACGAAATAAAGGTTTTTCCTCATATATATTTATCATCAAAATTAAAGATTAGTAGGGTATGCTATAGTTGGGGCAGGCAAAGTATGTGCAAGAGGTGCTCCGTCGCTACAAAATGGAGGAGTGAAACCCCATCGACACACCCATGACCACCACATGTGAGCTAAGCTGAAGCGTGGAGCCGAGCACGGATGAGGAGAAGGAGGAGATGGCAAGTGTGCCATACCAGTCTGAAGTGGGGTGCATCATGTAGGCCATGGTGGCATCGCAAACTGATCTGGCCTTTGTGGAGGGCCAAGTGAGCCACCTTGTTGCTGACCCTGGGCCACTGCATTGGCAAGCGGTGAAGCGGATCCTCCGCTATCTCAAGGCGACAAAACAGTTGCGACTCATCTTTGGAGGGGGAGCACGAGACAACACCCATGAGTTGGTTGGCTACTCCGATACCAACTGGGCTGGTGATGTGGATGAAAGAAAATTTTGGGTCATGTGTTTGTGCTTTGTGGTGTATCAGTTTCATGGGCAAGTAGGAAGCAAGACTATGCGACACTTTCCAGCACTGAAGCGGAGTGCATCGCGCTCGACGAAGCTGCAAAGGAGGTGGTGTGACTACGACGGCTACTAAAGGAGATTGGGATGCCACAAAGGAAGCCGGTGGTACTCAATGTGGAAAACATGAATGCCATCAGCCTCACCCAGAACCCTGTGCTGCACAAGAGGACTGAGCACATCAAGATCCGGCATCACCATGCACAAGACTTGGTAGTGAAGGCAGATGTGGCTATCGTCCATTGTGGCACTAAGCGCATGCTCACCAATTCCATGACCAAGGCACAGCCAAAGAACAGGCACGACACAAGGTGCATGGAGCTTGGTCTATGCTGTGAGGTTTGAAATGCTATAGATTCCAAGGACAGGGCATCAAGGCTGCGGTGCAAGGAGGAGATTGTTGACATGGTATGCTCCTTGCCATGTATGCGGTTGATTGTCATCTCTGGTTCAACCAGTGATGATTAGTCGAACACCTAATCTAAGTTTATATTTGGATTTCTTGGATATTTCCATGGAAGATTGAGCTTTGAATCACTCGGTTTGAGTGAGTCTTCACAAAGTTAACGTGGCCCAAAGTTTAGGTGCTGGGCGGGTGGAATATGGTACAAGCCATGGGTGGCGCGATAATCCACCACAGGTGATCTGAGCTCAACTCTAAAAAGCTCCAAATGCACCAAGGTCATAAAGGAAGCAACCAGATGATTCTCCTTGACCAGGGTGAAGTTCTCCCTGACTTCTAAGTGAGAAAAGGTGCTCCAACAGGTCACCATCGAAGCGCCTCCCGTTGCCTAGAGTGCAAGGCAAGGTGGACGGCTCCACCACGGGTTGCTTCGATGGCCGTAGCAGGGGCTCTACTGCTCCAATCGGGCATGCTTGGATGTGTTGAAAAGGTTATAACAGTGGCTATAAGGATCTGATTTAATCTCACTAAGCTAACCAAAAACGTGTTTTGATTCAGTTCTACTGAATGTGACGAGCTATGTCCACTCACATCCGCGATCCTTGTGTTCCACACTCTTCACCATTGGTGTCCATTGACTGTCCCAAACATTGGTAAAGTGAAGGGTAGGCATCCTTGACGGTTCATCCACACCCACTAGTGCCAGCACCCCCCTGCAATGCCAGTCCCATCCACTGCTGCTACTACTGACACTAGTGCTGGTGCCATTTCCACACTATCCATTGCTAGCACCGTTGTCGTGAACTCTGCCACCACTCCTTCTGCTGCCAACCCCATTGTTGTCTCCCACCAGCATGATTTATTCTCCTAGCTTCCCATCCTTTTCATTGTGCTTGTTGTGTTCTCCTGGAAGACTCGCTTTAGTGCCTGGGCTCTGGGGGAACATTTGTGGGAGTCTTATTCCCTAGCTGTCCCGCCTTTTACACATGTCACAGATGAGTCCGCTCGCACTGTCTGCACCCTTGTTGCTATCGCGCTAGAGACACTTGTCAACGATGTCGGCACCTAAAATTCTGACCCCAATGTTCAACGTTTGGCAGACCCTGTCCTGCATACACTTTGCTTCGCAGTCACACCACCGTCACTGGCCAGGCGGCTTAGAGTGCCCTCACCATGCAGTTCAACAAGCTCTTGATGCCTATGGACAATCGGCTGATGCATATTGAGCCCGCGGGCTCAAACTACTTTGCGAGCTTGGCAAGACATCACAAGGTCAGCTGTAGTCTATGCACACGATGGTCAATGGGTTGATCCCTGCAATTCTGTCCTTCTTCGCGACATCCAAGGTGATGAGCTGCAGCGTCTAGCCTGGCAGCCCGTACCCCCCAAGTCCCCACCTCGTGTTGGTGCCCTCTGGGACTTCACCGCGGAGAGGCTTGCTGCCAGGTTGACCAGTCTCCAGAACAATCATCTTCACCATACAGAACTGGCAGGGGTTGTCGTTGTCACTGATGCATCATCTTCTTCCTCTGCCAGTGCCTACTCTTCCTCCTCTACCTCCACTTTATCCTTGATGTCTATAGCAACAGCTCTCGCCTCTCAGGGCCATGGACATGGATGAGGTCATGGACAAGGAAAGGAGAAGGCCAAAGCCACTACACAATCTCTTGTTCCTCGTGAGGTGGTGTGCTGGAACTGTGGATCCTCCAAGCATTCGGTGGTCCATTCAGGATTTCACTGCGCCCCCTGACGACCTGTGCCTTGTACGTACCATGCGTGCTCATTCCACATGCACCAGTGGCTCTTCCTCTTCCTCCGCTATCACCTCCAGCTCTAGCGCCTCCTCTCGATCTACCTGTTCCTCCTCTACGCATGCCTACTCCAGCGCTGGTGTTCCCTCCGCTCCTCGTTCCACCCCGTATCCTTAAGGGTGGTCACCACCCTGTTGAGCCCCCGTCTATGCTAGACCACCTTTCCCGGCCTACGTCCCTCCTCCGTGGCATCCTCCTCCCTCGGGGCCGTCTTCTCCCTCGTTTACACCATTCGTTGACGGCGAGCGCTAGTTGGAGCAAACATTCCTCCGGAACCTTCACCTTTGTGATCAGGGAGGTGAGAGTGTGCCTTCGTTGGCCAGTGGTCTTGCCTGTCATACTGACCTTGTCCTTCGTGGAGACCCCCCGGTCACGTCCTCGGGTTTTTGTCCGCATCTGCCCCGTGCGTCAAGCATTGGCAGCATCTCATTCTCCCTCCTTGTATTGCTGTGTGTGCCTCCTCTCCACCTCTTGTTGGCACTGTGGCAACCTGTAGCGTTCTTCCCCATGTTCGTGTCTTTGGTGGCCTTTAGATCCTTGAGTCTGAAGCCACCTACAACATGAAATCTATCCATTCCTCCTTTGTCTTCTTCCGTCCAGCCGGCCCCGTTCGCTTTATGCACAATGGGTCCGGCCAATTACTTCCCGTCCAGGGTGTTGCCATTGTCCCTTTTGTTGAACCCAGTGGTCCACTATTATTGCCTGGCATTCTGTACGTGCCTTCCTTGGAACTTTATTTGCTGTCGGTGACCACCTTAGACGATCAGGACATGGATGTCTCTGCCAATCATGATGTTGGCACAATCAGTCTTTGTTCCTCCGGTCATGATGTCTTGCGGGGGGGGGGGGAGTGTGACAAGCTATACCGTATGCCTCTTCTTGCTCCCTATGCCTCCACTGTTGACTCTTCTCTTGTCCATGTCGCACACTCTCTCTCCCCTGATGATGTCTAGCTCTTGCATCACTGTCTTGGCCATGTGCACACTGATGCTATCACCAGCATGCTCTGTCTTCAGTCCGTTGTTGGCCTGTCCTCGTCCTTCACCTTGTCCATCTGGTTGTCTTTACTGTGCGCAGGGTAAGATGCATCGCTCCTGCTCTGCTATTGTTAAGCTAGGCATGTAGACTATCCTCGCTTCTTCAACACTTCTGTTGTTTCGTGATAGCACCCGTGTGGGTGGCTGTGTGTGTGTGTGTGTGTGTGTGTGTGTGTGTGTGTGTGTGTGTGTGTGTGTGTGTGTGTGTGTGTGTGTGTGTGTGTGTGTGTGTGTGTGTGTGTCTGTGTGTGTGTCTGTGTATGTGTGTGCATGTGTGTGAAGGCATACACGTGCACACTCACTTGCATGCATGCATCATCCATGTTTGCAGGCATGTGTGGATGTTCATATGCATGCATGAGTGTGTGCCCGCGTGCGTACATAGATGCATGCTTGAGTATGTGTGTGCACTCACAGATGCCTACATTAATTTGTGTGTGCTTGGGTGCATGCATGCCTGCACGCATGGGTGCATATGTTCTTGAGGGCATGCTTGTGTGTATGCATGTGTGCAGTTCTGTCCTTTGCGTGTATGCTTCTGTATGTTTGTCTGTTGATGTGTGCTTGCATGCGTGTGTGTGTGGTAGCAGAGATCTGTGTGAGCAAGCATCTATGTATGTGTGCATGCACACGTGTATATATGCACCTGTGGGTGTATATGTTTGTGTGCATGTGTACATGCCACTTTTGTGCATGCATGTGTGTGTGTGTGTGTGTGTGTGTGTGTGTGTGTGTGTGTGTGTGTGTGTGTGTGTGTGTGTGTGTGTGTGTGTGTGTGTGTGTGTGTGTGTGTGTGTGTGTGTGTGTGTNTGTATCCGTGTACATATGTAAATCAGAATGTGTACCTTACAACTGAAAATGTCATTCCAAAATGGGATAGGTGAAAAGTTGAAAGACAGGATCTAGGACTTGAGAAGGTTTTGTGTGTAGTCTGACATGGTATTTAAGCGAGGTAAGAGGCCTAAAGGGCATTGGTGAGGCATTAGTGTGATCTTGAGGAGTAAAATAGGTAATCTTAGAAGGGAGTCTAGGGGGCGGTGCTATCAGCCTAGACCATCTACAAAACCAAACAAAAAAGGTGAGATAGGTAGGCCGCTTTTAATCCTCAATAGAAATTATATTTTTCATCTGTTTCAGGCCAGTTTTTTGTATTCGGACGGTAGAAGATGCTAGACAGATTTCATTACACAAAACCACACTCGTCCGCGTTCACTGTAGAGCTCAGGATGAAAATTTGACAGACATACAGATTTTAGGTTCTTTTGGCCAGATTTCTTAGAGTGTGATCTCCTTGACATGTGCTCAATTTAAACTTATTTCTTGACAAAATCGATTCCTAGAGGTTCAATAGAATGTTTTGCAGTTTTCAGAAGGTTGATTTCATGGTGTTTTGAGTCATTTAGGCTGGTTCCTCGTTATCCATGGTGAAGTTTTGACATTTTTCTCTAAGTTTTGATTGCAGTTCGACAAAAGTTCGAACAACATCTGAAGAAAAAAGTTAAAATATAATGCAGCTAGAATCTAAGAATCTATCCGAACAGTTGAGAAGTGTGCCGTATAGTTATTGAACCGGAAAGGAAAATGGTCCCCAGACCAGCAAGCAAAACAAGGGGAAAGAACAAGAGCAATCCAAAGCTAGTGAGAGAGGAGAGAGAGAGAGAGAGAGAGAGAGAGAGAGAGAGATA
>SZWC01000573.1:138970-170839 GCA_023375785.1 Penium margaritaceum | reverse complement strand
ATCATCCATAGGCCCATACCTATCTCTCCGTAGGACTCGCTGCAAGCACATTAAAGAAGTTGCATCAGCGTGTAGCTCACATTGGCCGTCTTCCGTTTGAGACCTCACTTAAGCATGCCTAGCTAATGTCCACAATTTTGAGATGATCCGAAAGCAACCGAGGTCACATCCATGTTTTGCTGGTGGAAGTGGTAAAATGACACAACAACCATTTCCCTATCACAAACACAGATCCATCACCCCCTTGGGGTTTGTTAACAGTACATTTGGACTCCAGGCCATGAGAAGCCAACATTAGCAGCAGAAGGTGCAAGATACATGTTGAGTCTGATCTACGACTACATGCAGATGACATGGTGTTTCTTGGTGAGAGAGAAGCACCACGCGACAATTGTAATTTGTTGTTGGCCATCCCCAGCACAACGTGAATGTGGGCAGCCATTGTGCATTCTTTGTAGCGATGAGGGGGAGAGTTTACATGGCGGGAGTCTGAGGATTTCTTGATGAGTCCATGTACTCAACACCAAATGTCAGCTCCATGCACACCTCAGCACAATGGATTCGTAGAAATTTGGTACCGTGAGCTGAAAGAAGCGGTTCCAAACAATTTGAAAACAACAAGGGTTGTACATAGTTTTTGGGATGAGGTCATGAAGTACGTGATTTGGGTGTAACACCGCATCCCTCACAGATACCTACGGTTGACAGTTACTCCATGGCAGTTTTAGTGCAATGACAAAGATGATCTTAAACCAGCATGATTTGGGGCAATATCGCATGCTATTTGTAGTCTTCAGATGATTGGACTGGAATGCTTGATGGAAAAAGACGATGGGGTACGAATTTGAAGGCATGGCAATGTTATGACCTTGAGACTCAACGAATTTCTGAGTCTTGTCACATGGACTTTTATGAGAAGTCGTTTGTACCACAATACTATACTACAAAGCAACGAGGTGCCTCCCAGCATGCGCATCCAATCAAATGTACTCAATTCTCATCTTCCCCATAGACACGAAGCGTTGGCCACACAATTGTCTTGCCAACTTCTACTGTCTATGTCATCCCAGTAAATCGCACCATACCACTTTCTTATCAGCCTCAATTGATAGACTTCATGCCTATAATGAGAAAAAATGCCATACAGCACAATCAGCGCTACCAACACTATTAAGACCAGCAGCACCATCAGAACCATCAGCTCCTCCGCCACCTCCAACATGTTTCCACTCTACTCCTCTAGCAGCAACACCCTCACTTTATTCCTAAACACAACTACCGAGTGATCCGGGACCAATTGGACCATTTTTGCAATTGATGTTAGAACAGGAAGAGAAGGCAAGGGCACTTGAAGAAAGCTGAGACTCTAGGGGAGGAGTACCAGATAGGAAGAAGACTTGGGATATCAGACAGGAAGTCATCCAAACACATGTGTAACATGGTTATTACTATACCCAGCATTGTACTACCATTAGGGATAACAGTGATTTGACGACATGGTACTAAGGGTTCACTAATCAATTTGGGCCGTACAACATCACTGTTTGATCCTCAAATAGGCGGCAATGACATGTATAGAGGTGCACTTATGATACTTGGAAATACAGGTGGTATTGAATGAGATTTGCGCATTTGGTATGTGGGAAAAAGTAGACTTGCAACCTAGATGGAGAGCAGTTGGAGAAAAGTGGATGTTCATGATAAAATATCACAATGACAGTATCGTTGAAAAATACATGGCACGTCTTATAGGCAAAGGATATTTGCAGGCTCCAATAACTAACCTCGGATACACTTTTGCACACGTGGGCAAGTACTCTCGCAGTCACAATTTGTTTGCAGTAGCAGCAAAACTTAATTGAGAGATACGTCACATGGACCTGAAACAGAGGAGATTTACCTGGTACAACACAAAGGATTGGATGCTTGTTGTGGCAGGATTTACTGCCTCAAGTGCGCGTTTTATGATCTCAAACATTCTCCATGTTTTGGATCGAGGAGTTAGTAGCTGGCCTAATGGACGGAGGTTTTGATACGAGCAATGCAGACCACTCACTTTTTGTTAGAGGACAAGGGAGATCATTAGTAGTAGTTCTTGTGTACGTTGATGATCTCCTTGTCTTCGTTCCATTCTTCCTCAAGGTCTCTTGGACAAAGGATTTGTTAAGTAAGCAATACAAATTTAGGAACTGGGGAGAGGTTGGCACAGTTTTTGGGATGGAGACAAGCAAAATAGAGAAGAGTGGTGGATTGAGATTGGTCTGCAACAATACGCAAAGGGCTTGGCAAAAAGCATACTGCTATCCAGGATGGTGTGCGATCAGTGGTAACTCCCAGCACACCAGAGGGACTGAAGGAGATAATAGATACAACAGACGCCACTCTCGACAATGAGGTCGACACCCACCAGCATGAGCCGATCATGGGGAGTTTGATGTATGCTTTTGTCACCACTCACCCAGAAATCACATATCCAGTAAGCCTTCTCTCCCTGACCAGCAGCTCCCGATGATGTCTTCACATCAGGGCCTTAGTTTGTATCCTTTGGTACACTATGGACACACCACCAGTCATTCTTCGATATCATCGCACATCCGATAGTCTCCAGTTAATTGCATTCAATGACAATGAATATGCATCGGATGCAACATGATCACACAATAGTACATGACATGTCTTCAACATTGGAGGAGGAGCGGTCTCATGGCGAAGTGGCAAGCAAGACAACATCACCACATGTTCCACATTGACAAATTGTGTGGCACTCAGTGAAGCTGCAAAGGAGGCCACGTGCTTGTGCATCTTCTTGAATGGCTTGCATCATTACATTCTTCAGGTATTCCTCATGTGAAACGACCAACGCATGCTCAAGATTGTTGAAAACCCAGCAAATCATCACTACACCAAAAAAATCTCTGTCACACATCATCGTGTTTGGTATGCACTATGCATCAGGAGTGCCTCTATTCATGGTGTTTGCTCTCTTCATCAGCGTATAGACTTCTTATCCAAGGGCTTACCTGCACCTTTATTCTTTTCTCATGCACATGTCAGAGGGCTTGTATGGCTTGGACTCTGAAAAGATAGGGAGCAAGGTGGAGTGTTAGGATTTTTCCCCTGGTTTTCTTCCTCTCCGTATCTGTGACATAATTAATTCTTTTGTGCTCGCATTGAAACGTGTTTAACAGTTTTCATGTTCTTGCAGGTTCCCCATGAGCGCCTCACTCATGGGGGTGACGAAGCATGCCCTTTAAGGTGCACTCCTACTTAGTTGATTCTAACCTTTTTTGTCCTTCCTCCTATGCTATTGCAAGGCTAGGCCTTGCTTCTCTAGAACTTGTGTTGTACTACAACAACACCTGTTTGGGTGGCAATGTGTGTAAGTGAGTCAGCATCTGCACATCATGACTGAAACTATCACTCATAGATGAATGGGATAGGTACGATGTTAAGTGAAAACAAACCTGGTAGCTTTGTGTAGTTTCACATAGTGTCGCCGCAGCATAGACAGATTAAGGAATGGCCCTCCAACGCTCCCCTCCTGTTAGAGAGGAGGGGAGACAGTGTCCCTCCAATGCTCTGATACCAGTAGCTGCTCTCTGAGATTGCAAGAGATATGGATGTCATGCAGGAGGTGAAAGGACATGTGGGGTACCCCACGTGGAACACGCCATGGCTGGAAGATATTTCTTAGATGCACTTGAGAGGAAGCCAAAATGAGAAGTGGAGAGTCACTTAGCATAAACTGGTTAGCATGGCACCGACATTAGGAGAAGCATGTAACTGCCACACCTCTAGCTGGGGGTCGAGTTTGCCACTCAAAGGCAGCTACTCACCACGGCACAGTGCTAGTCTGGCCTGCGGCCCCCTAAGGATCAACACCAGGCATGTAGAAATAATTGATCTCCCCAGAACTCCACACACATAAGTTGGAGATAGCCCTGGCATCTCAATGTGTCTAAGGGCTAGAACTCCCCATTTCTTGCATAGAGACTATTGCAAATGGAGTGTGGGAGTTGCTCCATGAATGTCCTCCGTCACGTGGGAAGAGCTTCAGCGTAGTCACCCATCTTAATCTCCTGTACAATTGTCATAAAGTGAGCATCTGTAGAAAGACAAGAGGGAATGATAGGTGTGATGGATCACCAACTCGACCACAGACATGAATATTTATGTATATTCTGACCCTAGTTAGCAGTTGTGATGGGTGAACTGGGATAAACTTTGCAATGTTATTTCTAAATTCAAGGGCTTCGACATCATTTTTGTTTAGTGTGTACAATTTGTCAATTGACGGCTATCTTGATGTGTGTGGTCATTCCATTAGAGCATGACAAATGGTTGGAAGGCATTTATCTTTGGTTGGATGAGGTTACTACTACTATACAATTGCAAACATTACTTTCGATTTTGTTCATTGTCCATATCCAGCCATAACGTCCTGTTTCCAATTTTCCATTAAGGATCATCCACAACGTACTTGTTTTGGATGACCAAACGATGTATATTCGGTAGCGTTAAGTGAGTCCAACATCATCATTTGACTCACAAAATGCAACCTGCATGGACCCTACAGTATGACCCATTCGAACCCCACCCACCCAGACGTCTATGATTTTCACATGTGATACGAGAGTGCTTACGTGCCCGAAAAAATGATAACTTTGTTTTGTCTCCATAATGATGGAGTGAAAGCATTCAAATTGTTTTGATCCGCGAGATCCACAAACCCCGCCTACTTACATGCAAACCATAGCTACCCTCAACCCTTCCTAGTTACATTTGAGATTTTGGGGTTCTACTTTCATGCTGGTACCTTTGGGCCTTGCGGCGCGGGGGCCTAGCAGGTGGCCGCACAAGGATGAAATATCTAATCGTAAAGTCGAGATAGTGTTAAAACAAAATGAAATCAGAAATTTTACTATTCGGGGGAAAGTAAAAAAGAAACGGGTTATTGCTCCATCGTGAGCAATGACGACTCTTTGGCTCCGAATTGGTAGAGGGAACAGGTGAATAACAAGGTTCCATTACGAATTTGATTCAAAATTTAAGCAAAAACCAAAGTGGTGAAAACTTGTCATTACACCACAAAGTCATGGCATCCTACGCGTGAAGTTTTCCAAACCGGGGCACATTTCATTTCAACCATAGACGTCGGGTATGACTTATTCAATCTACAAAACAGAAGGCACGGGACTTATTCAATCTACAAAACAGAAGGCACGGGACTTATTCAGACCTGTATAAAATCAAAATGTTTTGACAAAGAACCTGCCCAAATTGACGTGGCTATTGGTTAGGCAGCTCCTTGCCTCGTTTGTGCATAAGTGAAAAATGAGTCTAAGTATAGGAAAGAAGAAAGGACAACTTTGCCAAAGTGCCTGGTTAGACCCTGCACTTGACAAGGGATCATGCCCGCCCTTCATGGCTAGTCCCAACTACTATTACAGGTCCTCGTAAAGCGGTAAGACCGATAATAAAAGTTCCATGCTACGTAGAGAAAAAACAGGGAGCCTGGCCCACTGGGCCAAAACTGCGGCACTTTAGGATCTCGGAACCTCATGTCATCCCATCCATCGCCCCACAGGCAAGGACGCGTTCAAGCCACGTGGCATACTGGTGATACATCCCTCCCAATGGACCCACCTTCAGTGTCCACCATGGGTATTGAACCCCAGCGCTCTGATACCAAATGTAGCAAACGGATGGGAAACTTGGCCCACTTGGCCAAAACCGTGGTACTTGAGGGTCTCTGAACCTCAAGTCATCCCATCCGTATCCCCACAGGCCTGGATGAGTTCAAGCCATGTGGCACACTGGCGTTGAATGCTATTGGATGCCCATTTTTTGCCACCTGGAAAGGATCGTGACATAAAACTTCCAAAGTGAAAAACCTCCCTGAGTAGCATCAAGGCATATTAGTCTTGAAAGAGGTATTTAGGAAAGTCACACTATGTAGGTGGCTACGAAGTAGACCAGTATGAAATCTAAAAAATCACTAAACACCATTCCCATTCATCGAACCAGAGGCCATGGAGGCGGAAACCAGATGATTAGGAAGCCATATTCCAACCAACAAGGATTGCAAAGAAAAAATACAAGTATGTTAGTTAACAATGGCTATAGATGCAAACCTACATGGACACACGCATCATTATTGCCGAGTCTCACATATTCATGTTTGGAATAAATGGGTTATACACACCGTTTCTCTCAAGGAAATTGAAATCAAATTCCTTTGTAACTACAATAGAGGTCATCCCACAAATGAGATTGCACACGATGTTGTCCACAAACTGCTCACTGGACGACAGGCCATGTGTGACACTCGCGATTCTTTCAGCCAAAGAAAATAAAATGACACGAATGAATGTTAAAAAGTTCTTTGAATATGGATATGTATAAGTCCTTTCCATTTCTTTACTCAACGGTGATGTTTTCCTGAAGGCCTTTCACAGACATGAAGTTGGTATGAAGCACGAAAGATCCTGTTTATCCACATCAGGCTCTTCAACTTTTTTTTTTCCGTCTCTCTTTGACCTTGGATAGACATGTCTGGTTGGTAATTACAGGGGTAGTGGGGTAGCGGTTCGAATGTCGCACATACTAGCCATCCTAAAGTTTCCTTGACATTTCATGGATGGGCAGTTCAACGCCATGACCTTGGTTACTCCTGCGGCTCGATAAAGCGGCCTTTTTTATAGTTCGTCAACTATGGAGCCTGGTCAGCCAATCTCACCAACCGTGGAGCCTGGCTAGCCAAACTGGCGAACAACGAGGCCCTTCGGCTCCATCCTGCTTCTCATAACCCCGACCCGGCCAGTTCGAACATCGACAAACGAAATTGGGTCGTATTTGGCAAAACCCCCATAGGGATGGCAACGAAGGCCAAAAGCAAAAAAGAGCAAACATCCGTTCCAAGTGGACAAACAGCTCCAAAGAATGCGGTCGAATGAAAGTCCTGAAAACGTTGCCCTGTCGGATGAAACAGCAAAATGCAGCACATTTTGGTTCAACAAAGGCTTGGATTGAGCGTCTATTCTGTGAAATTCTATAGAATATTCTTTGCAAATCCAATTAAGTAGACCAATGGCCTGGATCTACAGTCAAAAAGGCGGAATCCCTTGTCGGAACAAGTGTTCGCAGTTACCGTATTAGATGAAGGAATGGGAAAAGATCACTAAAGTGTTGAAATATGAAAATGCAAATAAGGAGGCGGAATTGTACATCATCCACTGTCGACCTTGACCCTCCGTTGGCTTCTTACCATCGAGATTCATACATTCAGAATCACTTAATGTCTAATTTCCCCTAAATCTGTGTCCTTAATGGTCAACTCCCAGGCTGTAACGGGTCGAGTCTCCAGATCCAGCTCTGAATTTGTTGTCGGAGTTCGCAGAATGGCGTTCTTAATCCGCGTCAGGGGTTTACCCCCTTCGCCGGACTGAACGGCAATAGTCATCAACGACCCAGAGCAGGGAGACTCGAATGTTTCGAGTCTCTAGAGGCCCATTTCCTTTTTTAACCTTACCCCTGGTTTTGGGACCCAAACCGTGGATTTTTACCTCAAACTCGTGTGTTCACAAGAGTTACTTCATTATTTCATGTCAAAGTTTGTCCCAAACGAACTTCAATTTACGTTTTGACGTTCTAGCACGAAATCGTCGCGTGCGAGGCATGCTGGTGATTTCATGCCAGTTTCTCTTGCCTCTCGTCCCTCGTCCCCCTCCCTCGTCCTCACTCGCTCGCTTGAGGAGGGCGAGCGGGGGCGAGGGCACGAGGCCACGAGGCCTCGCCCTCGAGGCCCTCGTGGGCCCTCAGCCACCGATCGGGCTGAGTCCGCGATTGGCGGCTGGCGGCTGGCCGGCTAGTGGCCGGCCCGTTGCTTGGCCGGCCGCCGGCCGTCCAGCCGTCCGGCAGCGAGCTGGCCGGCGGCCAGCAAAATGCTGGCCGCTGGCCAGCCCCCTGCCTAACGCGAAGGGTGGTGCGCAACCACCCCTCGCTTCAGCGAGGAGGGAGGGCCAAACCGGCCCTCCCGCTACATTCCTCCCCACTTGTTATGAACTGTCCTGGTTCATGAGCAAAACGTAGGATTGTCAGTTAGTGAGTCATCAACATTGTGAACAAAAATTAATAATTTCAATCACCAGCTGAACATGAACACGTGCATGGTACTTGGACCTAAGCTGCAGCTTGTAGGTCAGCACGGCTAGCCGCCTCCCCGCTTTATGCTGGAGCGTCCACGCGACAACCATGTTGGGCGTCCCCAACCTCCTATGGTTGCTATCCATGAATGTTGCCCCGTGGGAATGTTGTTCACTTTTTCTCCGTTCAGGTGGTACCTCCTGCCACGCGTCGATCTGTGCGAGCTGCAAGCTTGCTCGAGTACTCGTTGACCACCCCTATGGGCATCCAAGATTCAGGCTCCCATGAGTTATGTTTAGGTCCACAACCGGCCCAATGAACGAGGTACTCCCTACCAACGCGCGACCGAAGAGTACGCTCTTGGTGCTGGAGCAGGCGAAGGACCTCGTATTGGCCGTCGGCAGCAAGGACTGCTGGCGGTGGCTGAACGGTTCCGTCTCCTGTGTATGGAACTAGAAGGCTCACAAAAAACACGTCATGTATCTCCATACTCGGTGGAAGTAGCAATCGGTATGCCACTGGCCCGGTGCGTGCCACAATAGGAAACGGCCCAATCTACTTCGGTAGAAGTTTTCTTGCCCCTGCGACTTCAGCCGAAGGTTTTTAGTGCTAAGCAGCACTTAGTCACCGATGTCAAACGAGACCTCCCGGCGACCTTTGTCAGCATACGCCTTTTTTCGCTGCCAAGCTGCTTGAAGGTGACCCTTCGCCTCTTGTAACAAGGACTCGATGTGCTCGGCAAAGGCTTGAGCGGAAGGAACCTGCCCTTCTATACTCCCACTCTTCACCAATGAAGAGGGCACCACTGGATACCAACCACTGTTCAACACGAACGGTGTGAACTGTGTGGACTCGTTCACCGAGTTGTTCACCACAAACTCTGCCGGTGCTAGGAATTCGTCCCAATCGTGCATTGTAGGGTCCACGTACATGCGGAGCATCTGCTCCAGAGTGCGATTCATGCACTCTGTTTGTTCGTCAGTTGGAGGGTGAAATGCTATCAACATTTGTGACTCACTGCCGAGGTACTCCTGCATTTCCTGCCAGAACTTACTAGCAAATGTTTGATCTTGATCGGAGATAATACGCAACGGCAAGCCGTGGTACTTTACGCCACCCTCAAAGAAGAGACGAGCGGTCTCCTCTACGTTCACGTCCGTGGTTGTAGGAATGAAGTGTGTCACCTTCGTCAAAAGATCCACAACCACTAGCACTGCATCGTGGCTATGGGCCGTGTCTGAAAGACCAGTAATGAAGTCCATGCTGACGCACTCCCATGGAGTCCCAGGAATGGGAAGTTGTTGGAGGAGTCCAACAGGCTTCTTGTTACTAACCTTATTCCAAAGACATGGGTCGCATGTCATGCAATACTTATGGACATCGACACTCCATCCTGGCCACCAAGAGTGGTCTGAGAGTGCCTGTCCGGTCTTTCGGGGTCCCACATGACCTACGACCGGCGGGTCGTGGAACTGGGAGATAATCTTTGTTCAAAGGTCTCCCGAATTTGGCACAACAACTTGTTCTCCGTGCCAGAAGTTTCGTGCGGCCTCCACCAAGTCGTCCAGATTTTGAGAGACTTGAAACCAATAATCCACATAGTATCCCATCCAGATCATGTTTACAAAACCGTTGTAATGGATAATCTCTCGTGGTGGATGCCACAGAGGTGTAGGGGGCTTTGGTGATTGTACTCTTGCTGTTGCGATGGCCATAAAACACCCACCGACCTCGGTGGTTACTTTAACTTCCATAGGCTGTCGGCTTAGTGGATCGGCCACATTGATGCCTCCTGGTCCCATGTGAACGAGAATCGGCTCAGGTATTTGCTCCAACGCGCCCGTCGTCTTGACAGGTTTGGTTGCGTTTGGAAAAACACCAATGGATTATGGTCGGTCACGACCGTCACACCCCCTTCAGCACCCTCGAGGTTGCAATGCCAAATCTTGAAAGCATGTACTACCACAAGGAGCTCTTGATCCCCAGTCATGTACCACGTTTCCGCCGGGATGAGCTTCTGGCTCTCATACACAACTGGGTGACCATTCTGCATGAGGACGGCTCCAAGTCCTACTACCGACGCATCACATCGAACCTTCCATGGTTGTGATGGATCCGGAAGAGCTAGGATGGGCACCGTGGTTAGAAGCTCTTTGAATTTGAGAAAAGCGTTCTCGCAATCATATATCCATTCCCAACGCACGTCTTTTCGCGTGAGCCTGGTTAGTGGTGCTACCAGGGTCGAATACCCTTGCATAAAACCGTTGAAATTAGTTTGCAAGGCCAAGGAAAGACCGAATCTGCCCAAACTTTGGAGGGTGTGGCCAGTCCACAACGGCTTGGACCTTTCGTGGGTCAACACGGATACCGTCCTTGCCGACGATGTGTCCAAGGTATTCGAGCTCATCTTGTGCAAACTTGCACTTGCTCACTTTTGCATAGAACTTCTGTTCGCAAAGGATTGTGAGAACTTCGCGCAGATGTTCTATGTGCTCTTTCATTGATTTGGAGAAAACCAGGATGTCGTCCACGGAAACCAAGACAAACTGTCTGAGTTGCCTGGTGAACGTTCGGTTCATTTCTCCTTGGAAGGTTGCCGGGGCATTTGTAAGCTTTAAGCATAACACTAGGAACTGATAGTGTCCCATGTGCGTTTGAAACGCGGTTTTGGACACATCATCTGCCGTGATGCGGATTTGATGGTACCCTTGAAACAAATCCAAGGACGAAAATACTTTTGCGCCTTGGAGTTGGTCAAAAAGGTCCTCAATCCGCGATAAGGGGAATTAATTTTTCACCGTCAGCTTGTTCAACGCCTGGTAATCCACGAACATGCGTAAACCACCGTTCTTTTTGTTCACAAAAAGGATCAGCGCACCAAACGGCGAGCTACTGAGCTCAATCCTCCCCTTTGCAAGGTATTCTTTGATTTTGCGTTTGACCTCTTGCCTTTCTGCTTGACTAAGGTGATACATGGGTCTGAACGGAGGAGTCGCCTCCGGTTGCAGCGGAATCGTGTGGCCCATGTGTCTTTATGGTGGAAGCCCAGCCGGTGGGTCTTGTAATACATTTGAAAACTCTGCCAATATGGATTTTATCTCTTGTGGCATGTCTTCCTTCACGTTGTCCTCCACTTTCTGCAGCTGAGCCAAGAAGTATCGAAAACCTTGTCGAACACGTCTCTTGACCTGCATCGTAGACAAGCTGGCATGTACTTTGAGTCGAGTCGGTGACAATTCCGTACTCGGAATCAGCGTAAAGCGACGCTGTCCCTTTTGGAGTATCAAGCGCCTTGATTATTAGCACATCAGAGCTTTGTTTTCGCAAAGCCAAGGATTGCCTAGCACCACGTCAAACGGGTCAAGAAAGGTTGAGTACCTTCAACGTGATACTCTGTGTGTAACCTTGAATACAAATTTTTGCCTTACAGGTACTGATCACAGGTACTATACGGCTATCACCGACGACAACACCGCCATCTGATGGCTTGTACTTTAGACCCACTTGTCGGGTAAAGCTAAGACTAACAAAGGATTCGTCTCCTCCAGTATCAGCTAATACGTTCACGGGAGCACCAGCTAGGTGTCCTTTGAACTGCATCATCATATTACCTCCACTCTTTCGAGTGAATAGGCTCGACGACGGCAAGCCAACTTTGTGATAACACAAAATCTGTACGACGGGCGTTGCAACTCACATGATTCACCCACTCGAGTCTGCATCTTGTGGGCATGTGTGAATTCGGCTAGAACCTTCCAGTCTTAAAATTTGATTGGGTCGAAATCGTCCACAAAACGTACCGCGAACGTGATTGAGCTCATTGCTTTGAGGGCGTTTGCTTCAATCACTGTGTCACACAAATCTTGCACAGTGGTTGGTGTCACCACCACTATGCATGTACGATCATACATCTCGTTTGGAGATGCAAGGTTTAGTGGGCAATGTCGGTCAGCAAGTGTAGAATGCGGTTCAACAAGAGGAGAGAAAACAACGGAGAATTTTGAACTCGTCAAAAATTCAAATTGTTTAACATCCTCATCTGAAAACATGAACCCACACTCGTGATCTAGTTTTACCCCTGAGTGGTCCCCACTAACGTCACTCAGGGGTGGGAAAAGCCCACCCCACAGCCTTGTCCGTTACCACGGCCGGGCACATTGCCGCACCTGCGACCCTGTCCACAGACCTGTCCGCGGCCTCCTGCCGCACCATCCCCACGAGGTGCTACTGCTGCAGCTAACGCCGCGGCCTCTTGTCCACCACCAGTAGCCTCAGGGCACAGAGCCCTAAAGTGGCTCGGCTGCATCCAGTTGTGGCAGAGCCTGTGGAAGGCTGCGTTGTGACGCTCACGCGACGCCTGTAACTCGTCATTCTCGCGGCTGCGCTTGTTGTCGGGGCCCTTGTATCCACCAGCCTTCTTCGCTGGAGGGTTTGCGAGCTACTTGCCCTTCACCCTGCCTCACTGTCCAGCTGACCCACTAGCCCCTGCAGCGTCCATGCGCATGTCGCGGCCTTGCTGTGCACGCGCGTTTGGCCGTGCATCAGAGTAGTGCTTCGGGTTCGCCAAACACACTTCGCTCATGTAGTCGCGCAACCCCCTCCAGCTTGTCAAAGCTTGGCCAATGGCTGTTGTGGTGGTCTTGTCCTTCAGCTTCTCGCCAGTGAGACCATCACGCAAGTACTCGAGTAGCATGCACTCCGGGTTCTTGAAGGTCTGAGTCCCATCGCCCTCGGTGAAGCTTTTGGCTTCCTCCACGACTGCGGTGAACTCGCTCAAGTAGGATTCAAGCGAGCTGCCCAGCTGCCTGAAGTCCTTGAACTTGTAGAAGGCGCAATGCGCCTCCTCACGTTGGGTGCACTTCTTGCGCATGATTGCGCAAAAGGCCTCCCACGGCATGGGCTATCACTCGAGGTGCGGCTGCTGGGCACTCCACTCCTTGACCACATACTTGAAGAATTTTTCTTCAAGCCGCGTCGTGGCAAGGTCGCCCCACTGGCTGAGTGGAGCCTTCTGGACACGTAGAACGTGCTCCATGCGATGCAGCCAGTCGGTCAGCTTCACGCCCTTCTGGAAGATCTCCACACTGTGGAGGAAGGACGTGTTCATGACCGACCCCGAAGTCGTTGAGGTAGGGAAGTCATCGCTACCACCGGCAGTGGCATCCGCAGCTGTAGCACTCTGCGCTTGCTGTTGCATCTGCACATGGGTCACGCTCTACAACACCTTGTCGAGGTCGTTGCATCAACGGCTTGCCTCATGGGCGGACACCCGCTGCACCTAGCGATCACGGTCGAGGTCCGTGATGCTCTGCCAGGCATGGGTCAGTAGGTTGGCGAACACGAACTTGAGCTTTGATGTCGTCAGAGTATCGGCGATAGCCTCCAGTGTCTCATGTTGTCCGTGCACCCTTACCCACTAGAGGAGGGTACGGTTCGCGTACATGCCCCAAAGGAGTCCCACCTTTTGGGGGATACTATCGTCAACGACGACGCCCGAGTGGACGCTGCCCTATCCCATTGCGACCACATCGTAGGAAGGGGGGTCCGCTCCCTTTCCTCCGAGTGGTGCCGTATCTCCACCGTCGGTGGTGATCTTCAGTTGGCCTGCTGCCTCAAAAGCAAACTCCGCGAGCCTACGACGGTCATCGCGAATTGCCTTTGCCTCGACGTCGTCCGGCTTGTTCTCGCGGGAAATTCCCATTTGGCTGCTTTTAGCTCACTTGCTGCTCTCGGCTGTTTGGCTGTCATCGGCAGCTTCAGGAGATGCGGCGGGTGCCTTGCCCTTCTCGAGCAATTGGCTCGAGTTTTCCGCACCACAATGGCGATGGTCACGATCCTTGTCGCCTTCACCATTGTCGGCGTTGTGCTCTTTGTCGGGGTCCCCCTCTGAGAGATCCTTCTCCATCGCGTCGTCCATCGCGTGGGGGTTGCCCATGTCCGCGTCGACGTGCTCGTCGAGCACCTTCTCGGCCTCCACACACTTTTCAGTATCTCCGAGGTTGGCTTCGGTTGCCTTCGGCGGTACAGTTGCCTTTGGCGGTACGGTTGTCTTTGGGTTGGCAACCATGCTTGCGGCGGCGGCTCCCAAAATTTGGAGTCCACCGAGAGCTCGTGGTGAGGCCGTCACCACCTTGCCGCTGTTGATCTTGGACGGTCCGGCACTTGCCATCTTGTCGCCCGTGCAACTAGCGCGTGAAGACCATTGTGAGGATCACCCCACAACTAAAAGGAGGAATCGCCTCCTAAAATCTTGCTCTCACGATCGGTGAGGCAATTCTAATCAAAATTTATATTTTCCTAGGCCGCCACGTCAGCACAAGGTCGTGCATTTTGAAACTAGTCTTCCTAAGCCATGACTCACGGCGATTGGCAAGGACTAGAACCTAGGCAAACAAAAAATTACAAGGCAAGGAAATGACAAGGGATGTGAGTGTCGCTAACAAAACAAGAGCGAGGAGTGCAAGGAGGAATTCTAAGAATTCCTAACAAGTATTTCACTCTTTCTGCTATTTCTTGTCTTCGTCTTATCTTCTTATCTTCTTTGGTCTTAGCTGGAAACCTAGACAGCAGGTTGGGGCAGCATACGTTGTCGATGCAGCGTGCGGGCTTCCACGCTCGTTGCTTAAGTCTGCTGCCCCCTCAGTCAGTTGCTCTAGAGACTAGGTCTGGAAGCTCTGGGTTTGTTACTCAGAAGTGCGCGTGCCAGTGTTAGCGCAAGAAAGCAGCTGAAAACTGTAAGTAACTGATTTGCAATGAAGTATGAGCAACAATGGAGAACCCCTCCAAGTTCTAGCCCCCCCCCACTAGTGTAAAAGTTGCTACTCAGCTAACCAGCCAATCAGAAAATAGTGCTAAATCTGTTTTCTGGCAGGCAGGGTTTTCTCGGTGAGTCCTGCCAGACGCCCGACAGCCCAAAACCCGGGCGTCGTCCGTTTTGCCTGAAAACTGGACCATACCATAATACCAATGCTGCAAACGCAGTCGTGCGGTCAGAATCAGCTAGAAAAATAGCTACAAGAAGTTATGGCTGCACAAATCCAGGCAGTGCCTACGACAGTCAACGATGCCAAACAGGGCCATACAACAGAAGACATGGACCCTAAGCATCGCATGATGCTGCAGACGCAATGCCACAGCCACACACAGCGCTAGGTGCATGCAGACTGCATCAGCAGTGGCAGTGACTGCCGGCGGCCCGACCACCGAGGAGGCCTGCCGATGGAGCTGAGCACATCGCCAGAGGGAGGGGGCTCCAGCGATGATTGAGTGGGCCTCAGCGTGCGTCGACTCCACCGAGCGACACTCCAGCGGCGTCAAGTCTCGCTGTCAGTCATCTGCACACCGATGTACACAAGCCGGGAGGACACAACAGAGTACAATGAGAGATGCTAAAAAACCAACACTCCCCCATGACTCACAAGCGTAGTGCACATGTGCGTGCAGAGACAAAGTCAACGACCAGACTCCCCCAGGCCAAGCAGAGACGCAAGCAAGGACAGAGAGAGTCACTCACGGACGCTTGTCGACTGAAATCACAGCCTTCTTGAACGATTTGCGCTTCAGTGCCTTGGTCAAGAAGTCAGCCAACTGCCGTACTATCTCAACCCACACGATCCTGACGCTACCGTCATGCGACAACGAACTCACATAGTGATACTCAACATTGATGTGCTTTGTGCATGTGTGATGCACGCCGTCATTGTTGGCGATGGCCATGGCACTCTCGTTGTCACAGTGCAACGTGATGGATGCAACGGACTGGCGCAACTCGGACAGCAGACGACGCAACCACACACTCTCACACGCGCCTGAGCCAAGAGCAACATACTCAACCTTAGCTGTGCTGTGTGCAATGCATCCCTGCTTGCCACTGCGCCAGGACACAGCAGTACCGCCAATCAGAAATATTCAACCTGTGCGACTCTTGCCGTCTGGACTACCAGTCCAGTCACTATCAGTGTAGCCCACCGTGACAACAAACGGCTGACGGCGGAACATGAGACCTCGCCAAGGAGTCGAGACAACATAGCGTAGTACTCGGATGGCGCCCTTGTAGTGGAGGTGATGCGGCTCCTGAGAGAACTGGGCTAAGAGGTTGACGGCAAAAAAGATGTCTGGGCGCGTCGTCGTCGTGAGGAACATCAGTGACCCGATGACTCGCAGGTACTTGGTCACGTCGACTGACTCCCCCACAATGGTTGTGTCAGGACTCTTTAGCTTTGCCTAGCCATTGGGTGACATGGGTGAGGATGCGCTCGGCACGAGTGGCAGGTCCTCCGCAAAGCGGGTGGACAGCGTCTACACATAGGCGGCCTGGTGGATGTGCAGGACGCCCTAGGAACGATCATGCTCGAGTTCCATGCCCAGGAAGATCCTGGCAGACCCAAGGTCCTTCATCTGGTAGGCGACGTGAAGCAGATCCTTGACACGCTGGACGACAGTCGTGTCCGGCACCGCAATGAGCATATCGTCGACGTACATCAGAATAGCGGTGAAGTTATGGCCTCCCGGACTGACAAACGGTGCGCGGTCAACGGTGTTACGCTAGAGCCCGCCACGAAGGAGCGTGCTGCTGATCTCTTCGTTCCAACACCGAGGTGACTGCTTCAGGCCATATAAGGCATTGCGCAGTCGCCAGACTCTCCCAATGCCATCGTCGAAGCCTGGGGGCTGCACCATGTAGAGCTCCTCACCCTCCAGTGAACCATGGAGAAAAGCGTTGCTCACATCCATCTAGTGCAGCTCCCACCCATGCCGGACGACCAGACTGAAGAGTGCCCGACTAGTGGAGAACCGGCCAACTGGGGCGAAGATCTGGTCGTAATCGACCCCAGGAATCTAGGCAAACCCCTTGGCTGTAAGGCAGGCCTTGTACTTGTCCAAGGATCCGTCGGGCTTCCACTTGTGCCGAAAGACCCACTTGGCGCCGATGGCCTTCCGTCCTGAAGGAAGGTCAACGAGGTCATACACGTGGTGCTGTCGGAGAGCGGGGAGCTCATCGATGCACGCAGCGTCCTGGTGTGCGGCCTCAGGAGAGGTTCGTGCCTTGCACAGGGTGTCTGGGTCCTCCGGGCGTGCTGTGGAGCGGACTGAGCGAGCGTGTGCATCTTGTGCCCCAGGTGGGATGCGCGCAAGTGGAGCCAGGACAACGCACCGATGCTCACGATGGAGCATGGCATAGCTAAGTGCGGAGTCCGGGTGGAGGTCTGCAATGATGGCCGAGGTGGTCAGGCCGAGGGCCTTGGTGCCAGGGTCCCCACTCACGACAATGGGAGTGGAGGAAACACGTGGAGCCACGGGAGGTCAAGGCGCCACGGAGCGCGGAGCGACGGTATGCACGCTGACCGACGATCTGGGTCAGAGGCTACCGCCTGGGCCACGCGTGTAGTGTGGTAGGGCAGGTGACGACACTGAGCCTGTCGGGCTGATGGAGGCAGACGAGGTTGCTGGCCCGGAGGGACCAGCGAACGCCATTGGGTTTGCTAGCCCGGAGGGACCAGCGGATGCGACTTGGGTTGCCGGCCCGGAGGGACCTGCGGGCACGACTGGGGCTGCCGGCCCGGAGGGACCAGCGGACGCGACTGGGGGTGCCGGCCCGGAGGGACCAGCGGATGCGAATGGGTCTGGAATCTGGTTCCCCGTGGGGAATCCGGTTCCGCGGGAGACGAGAAAGGTCGTGGCTTCACCCAGGTACTCACCGCCGCGATCAGAGGGAAAACGGCCGAGAGAGCGGCCACACTCGCACTCCGCAAAGACAAGCCTGTCCTGGAAGGCGTGGGTGACATCATTCTTGTGCCAAAGGCAGAAGATCCAGCGGTAGCGAGAATAGTCGTCAGTGAGGCTGAGGACGTAGCAACCATGCTCGCCAACGGACTCGGTAGGGAGAGGACCCATGACGTACGAATGGACAAGGTCGAGGGGGGCAGACGCACGGGAGGAAGACAAGGGATACGTGGACCGGTGCATCTTCCCGTGAGCGTAGTCAATGCACTCAATTGGGCACATAGGGGAAAAGTCTCCGGGTCAAGGCCCTTGGCCGGCTGGGTGCGGAGCATGTTGTCTACGGCGGCATAGTGGACATGGCAAAGGCGGCAGTGTAGGAGGTGAGTTTGCTAAGGAGAAAGTGTGCTGGTGACAAACACATGGCCTGTGGCAGCTGACGGGGAGGAGACGGAAGGAGAGGAAGACAGACAAGGTACATGCAGCAGGTTGCCACGGGCGGTGGCGTGCAGTACGACAAGACCAGACGGACAGAACGACACAGTGCCAACACCACGCGAGTGCACAACGTCCATGCTCATGCGGTCAAGGACAGTGATGGATAGAAGGCTGAGCTCAAGACCAAGGACGACGAGGACATCGGTGAGAAAGACGTCACCGGAGGGACCACGGAAACGAACGATGCCAATACCACGGACAGGCAACACCTAGCCAGAGCCTGTCCGGACACTTGAAACATCGCCTATAGGACCGAGAATACTAAAGGCCTCACGATAGGCCGTCATGTGATGCGTGGCCCTGGAGTCGATGATCCAGGTATCAGCAGGGTCCTGGACCGGGGTCGCAAGATCACTAACGGTCACATGGCAGCAAGTAAGGGACGCGGACGTGGTGGAAGGAGGTGCGAATCGAGACTGCCAATCGTCAAGCCAAGCAATTTCGTCCTGGGAGGGGGTAGCGGAGACCATGAGAGACGACGAGACAGACGAAGAAGCAGGGCATGACCGTAACTCAGTCTCAGTCATGCAAGACTGGACAGGGGAACACGAAGTGATGCAACTTGCACTTCCCTAGGGAGGAGGGCGAGGGAGGTCGAGCTGGAGCGCGATGAACTGCTCCACCTGGCGCTCGCGGGAGGATGGCCCGGGAGTGTACACGGAGTGCGGGGTGATGGCGCCGGAGCCCACGTAGAAGGAGGACTGCGCTGGCACCGACGGCTGCGGCGGTGGTGTCGGTGCAACCGGAGAAGCAACCAGAGTGGTGGAGCTGCTGGATGAGGCGGAGGTGTCAGAGCCGGCGACAGTCACGGCGGCAGAGGCGAGATGACGCTCGCGCTGGCGACGCATAGTGGCGATGACGCGCGCCTCATCCGTCGGTAGAGGACACGTGCCCGGGCTGGCCAGAGTTGTGGCAGACCGAGCTGCCAGCGCTAGACCCGGTCAACGATTGCTGTTGCTGCTGCTCCTGACCCTTGCCTTTCTTAGTCCAACGCTTCTTCTTCCCGGATGATGATGAGGTAGCTGCGGCGGGGGAGGCGATGGCCACGGAGGCGACGGTAGGGAAGGCGACGGCCTCCGTGCGCTAGAGTCGGGTACTCCAAACGAGCTTCCTCAATGTGAAGGAAGAGTTCGTATGCCCAGGGCAGGAGGGTGCCCTAGGCCGCCATGGTGGAGAGAATGTCGTGAGGGTAGTGGACGAAGACGTCCGAGTATGCTTCGATGGCACCACATGGTGAGGAGCGCGGCCAAAGGGGGTGGGGCAGATTTCTGGAGGCGACGAAGGATGTCCTCCACCCGCTGCCAGTAGGAGGTGACCGTCTCGATCTCCCCCATGTGCGAGGAGTTGAACTCCTGCAGCAGGCAACTAGTCTCAGCGTTGTTGGACAGGCGATGGGGACGAGTGAGAACGTGCGACGTGGCTGCAGGGTCTTGGTGGGCGCCAGCGGTGAAGTCACCTAAGAAGGGCTCGAGGGCGAGGCGGGAAGCCGGAGGGGCGACAAGGACGAGAGCCCGGACGGCACGACCAGCGTCATACAGCTGGTTGGCCAGGGTGGCATCATGTGGCAGGGTGTAGTATGCCCACAGGCCCTCACCCAGCGCCCTGATGCAGAAGCTGAGCTCCCAGCTCCGGAACTGCTCGCCGGCCTGAAGCGGCGGCGGCGGTGTCTCAAAGTCCTTTTGCCTACGGCCGGCACCCAGAGTGGGGCCAAGGACGGAGGTCACTGTCTGCTGCTGGCGTAGAGTCTGTTGCTGCGCCAGGTATTGCGTGGCAGCAGACACAGCTGGGCTGGCGCGCCCTGGAGGGGGGAAGGACAGAGGCGCACTGGGGACAGATTGGGAAACCAACGGTTGTAGTGCCGCAAGCTGCTGCGTCAGGGCGGCGAGCTGTTGTTGAAGACCAGCGAGTGGGTCGGGGTTATCGCCAACGACGTCAGAGGGCTGCTGGCACCGCTGCTCCTCCTGCTGATGTTGGTGCTACTGCTTCTTCCGCTGTTGCTGCTGTTCCTGTTGCAGCTATTGCTGCTGCTGTTGCTGCTGCTGCTACTACTGCTCCTACTTTTCCTACTATTTCTACTACTCTTGCTGCTACTGCTGCTCTTGTTGGTGCTACTGCTGCCGCTGCTGCTGCTACTATTGCTCCAGCCGCTGTAAGAAAGGGAGGGTGGGGATCCCCCCAACAGAAGAGGACCCCTCCCCAGTGGGGCTACCAGCCATGGTGTGATGCCCTTTGTTTTGTTTGTTTTTTCTTTCTTTTTTTTCTCTTTGGGGTTGCTGATGTCAGCAGTGGCGTCTTGCTGAGGTCGGTGGACGTCCTGCCCACCCTTGGGATTATTTCCCCTTCCCTTGCCCCTTTCTTTGGTTTTTTTTTTTAGTTGATGATGTCAGTAGTGACGTAAGCAGTGACGTCAGCAGCGAGATGCTGACGTTAGTAGTGGCGGTTGTTGGGGCCGCTACTGCAATTGTCATTGCTGCTACTGCTGTTGCTGTTTACTGCTACTGCTACGGCTGCTGCACTGCATTTGGTGCTGCTACTGCTGCTACAAATGCTACTGCTACTGCTCTTACTGTTGTTGTTGCTGCTTCTGCTACTGCGGTTACTGCTGCTGCTACTACGACTGTACTTGTAGCAACAGATGCTACTACTGTGGGCTGCTGCGGCTGCTAGGGCTACTACAGCAACAAAGGCAGCTGCTGCAACAGTGGTGACAAAGCAGGTGGGATGGGGGATTTCTTTTGCTCTTTTTTCTAACCTTCTTCCTTGTGTGTCACAACGGGCAGTTGCCCGCTGTCAGCTGCGAGCAGCGTGGTGCTGCTCGCTGGCAGCAAGCTACTGCTCGCTGGCAGCGGGCAGCTACTCCCTGCCAAAAGCGGGCTACTGCTCGCTGCTCGCTCACTACGGGTAGCGAGCAGTAGTAGCAGCCGCTGCTGGCAACTACTCGCTACAGCAGATGCTGCGGCTTGCTGCTGTTGCGGCTTGCTGCTCTACCTGCTGCAGCATGCTGCTGCTATTGCATGTTGCTGCAGCTGCTGCTTGTCGCTACTCCTGCTTGCTGCTGCTGCAGGCTGCTGTTGGTGTGAGTTACTGTTGTAGGCTGCTGCTGCTACAAACTGCTGCTGTTCTAGGCTGCTGCGAGCTGCTGGTTCTGCCTGCTGCTACTGTTGCACGCAGCTCCTGCTGGCTGCTGCTACCACTGCTCACTGGCATTGCCTGCGGCTACTATTGCTGCAAACTGCTGCTGCTTCGTACTGGTGCAAGTAACTACACCTGGGTGACGTTGCCGCGTGTGTCGTCGCCCACAGGTGTTGTACGCGGCATGTCGCTCACCTCCTCACGTCACGTGTGGGGGTCAGTGCTGCCGAAAACAATTCGGCAGCATTTCCCCTGGCCCAGTGGCCATGGGAAAAAATCTGGCAGCATTTCCCCTACACTGGCGCGTATCAGGGTCCGCCAGTGTTGTCTGACACCTGTATGCCAGTCTTCTGCTCCTGCTGCTACGCTCTGACTCTGATACCAAGCTAGAAACCTAGGCAGCAAGTTGGGCCAGCATGCGTTGTCGATGTAGCGTGCGGGTTTCCACGCTCATTGCTGAAGTCTGCTGTCCCCTCACTCTGCTGCTCTAGAGACTGGAAGTCTGGAAGCTCTGGGTTTGTTACTCAGAAGTGTGCGCGCAAGTGTTAGCGCCAAAAAGCAGCTGAAAACTGTAAGTAACTGATTTGCAATGAAGAATGAGCAACAATGGGGAACCCCTCCAAGTTCTAGGCCCTCCCCCTCCCACTAGTGTAAAAGTTATTACTCAGCTAACCAGCCAATCAGAAAATAGTGCTAGACCTATTTTCTGCCAGGCAGGGTTTTCTCAGTGAGCCGTGCCAGACGCCCGACAACCCAAAACCCGGGCGTCGTCCGTTTTGCCTCAAAACTAAACCATACCATAATACCAACGCTGCGAACGCAGTCGTGTGGTCAAAATTAGCTAGAAAAAAAGCTACAAGAAGTTATGGCTGCACGAACCCAAGCAGTACCTACGACAATCAACGATGCCAAACAGGGCCGTACAACAGAAGACATGGACCCTAGGCATCGCATGATGCTGCAGACGCAATGCCACAGCCAAACACAGCACTAGGTGCATGCAGACTGCATCCGTAATGGCAGTGACTGCCGGCGGCCCCACCACCGAGGAGGCCTGCCGATAGAGCTGAGCGCATTGCCAGAGGGAGGAGGCTCCAGCGACGGGTGAGTGGGCCTCAGCGTGCGTCGATTCCACCGAGCGACACTCCAGCGGCGTCAAGTCTCGCCGTCAGTCATCTGCACGCCGATGTACACAAGCCGGGAGGACACAACAGAGTACGATGAGAGATGCACGAAAACCAACAGTCTTCTCTTCACGCTCCTTGATGCCTCTTGCGCTCTTGAGCGGCGTCTCCCTTGAGCCGGCGGCGTTGGCGGGCCGCCAAAAATATTCAAGGTGTCACCCTCCTTCTTTTTAGGGTGCTCTCGGGACGTGAGAGTCCCTAAGCTTGGGAAGGGGTGCTGTCCCAATTTTTGGATGAAGGAGCTTTGAAGGAGCCTTGAAAATGGGGAGGATTTTGTGGATTTGAGGGTGGGAACTCCCCACCCCGCCCCACAAAAATCCTCCTAGCCCTCTGGAAGTGAGGAGAGGTTGGAAGGAAAAGTCTCCACCAAGTAGAGCTCTTTCCAAGCTCTCTAACACACTTTTACGGCGCTTCAATCCGTGAAGTGGAGATGCCGTAATCCCTTCTAGCGTTTCTGCTCCTGATTGGAGCTGCCGGTGGCGTTTTATATGTGTCGTAGCCGCCGTCTCCGTCGAACCTTTGGTCGTGAGGGTCATCTGGCTCTGAGAACCACTGCAACAGGTCGAGTCTCCAGCTCTTACTCTGAAGTCGTCGTCGGAGTTCGCAGAATTGCATTCTTAATCCGCGTCGGGGTTTTACCCCCTTCTTAGGACTGAGTGGCAATTGTCATCAATGACCCAGAGCATGAAGACTCGAACATTTCGAGTCTCCGGAGGCCCATTTCCGCTTTTAACCTTACCCATGGTTTTGGGACCCAAACAGGGGGTTTTTACCTCGAACTCGTGTGTTCGCAGGAGTTACTTCGTTATTTTATGTCGAAGTTCGTCGCAAACGAACTTCGATTTGCATTTTGACATTTCAGCACAAAATTGTCACGTGCGAGGCACATTGGCAGTTTCGCGCCAGTTTCTCTCGCCTCTCGTCCCTCGTCCCCCTCCCTCGTCCTCGCTTGCTCGCTTGCAAGGAGGGCGAGCGGGGGCGAGGGCACGAGGCCACGAGGCCTCGCCCTCGAGGCCCTCGTGGGCCCTCAGCCGCCGATCGGGCTGAGGCCGCGATCGGCGGCTGGCGGCTGGCCGGCCGGTGGCCGGCCGGTCGCTTGGTCGGCCGCCGGCCGTCAAGCCGGCCAGTAGCAAGCTGGCCGGCGGCTAGCGAAATGTTGGCCGCCGGCTAGCCCTTGTTGGCCGGCGACCACCCCTCGTTTCAGCGAGGAGGGAGGGCCGAACCGGCCCTCTTGCTACACAAGCGCGCCCTTGACCAGCCCGTGCGAAGGCTGAAGTCACCGTTGAAAGACCCTCCCCGCTTTACGCACCCACTGGCGACCGTTCTTTGAACTTACCTGAAGGTTTCGTGAAATGCTTCAAACTTTCTGGTTTTGAGTAAAAACCACTAAAAATAAATAGGGTGTAACATCAGGTGAACCCATCGTATGGACTTCAACGATTTTGTGGGCAACGACTGACTGAAGGAGTTTGTATGTCAAACGTCACTGCTCTTGGTTTGGACTAAATATTCATGAAAAACATTTTATGCATGACTATTATGCATAAAATGTGCAACTAACCGCTCTAATGACCAAAACTGTGGACAGACTCGTTGGAACGACGACTGCCACAAGGACCGGCAATCTCGAATCGCGAGGCTCGCCGGCGGGCTCTCGCGTCGGTCGCCACCTGAATGCGGGCTCCGGCGCTGATGGACCCAGCAATGTGGGTTCTTGTGTTGGGTATGAGGTTGAACCCGGGCCCCCTGGTCAATTCATCCTTCATGGATATGAGTTGTATAAACGGGTGCCTGCACAGGTCTAGATTTTTTCTCGTTACTGCTCATCAGTGCGCGGTGCAAACAAAGTAGCTCGAATTGTTCTCCTCTTTGAATTGATCTCATGTTCCGGCTATTGCCAAGTGGAAGTGGCTTCATTTTCTGGTTCGCGAACATTCGTTTGGGAGAATGTTTTGAATGCACCTTTTTGGATCATCCCCATGTACGCTTCACGAACCCAGAGGGCAAACGCTTTGAGCAAGAGAACACGCCCAGAAGATGCTTTTCCATTCTCAACGATGTTTGCAGTCACATTCCCGTTTTGGTACATTTCTGGCCACTCCAAAGCCACCGCATAACCTCGCTGGCAACTTCACTTTTTTGCGAAAGCATATCTGCCTGGAGCAGCTCGTCCCACCCAATCCCATCCGCTCGCCTCGGTTTTCCGCCACACGTTTTCCACCACAAAATATCCTTTCGCGCGCTTGCACCTTCGTCGGTTCCGAAGCAGATTTCTGCCGCCCAGTTTCCGCCCAGTAGCTCTCGCAACATGAGCCTGGACCAACGCCCGTTCTTCAGAAATTAGTTTTCCTTGGGACTTGCAGTCGAGGGTGCTTCTGATTGCTTCCCAGAGGCCGACCAGAGGCGCCAGCGGGCGGCTGTCGTCCCAGCGGTGCAGAGCCCCCCGCAGGCGAGCCCAGCCGTCGGCAGACGGCTGAGGGGCGCTGTCGGGATGCGGAAGGGTCGGCTTGTTTCGACCGACGACCGTCTTTGCCACCGTTGGGGCGACGAGGCGGCCAACTCTAGTCTCCTGGCTGCCCTCTCTCGTCACTTCGGTATGGATTAGTGGGAGGAGAGCTGGAAGGCGAGCCAGTGTCGTCGTTGCATTCCACTCTTCTCCTCTGGATTCAGTCGCACTAGCTTGAGCCGATGCTTCATTTCAACCAGATTTTCACGGGCGAAGCAAACGAAGGTGCTCGATGGAGCACTTAAATGTCGCAGCCGCGCAGCAGCGACACAAGCCGATGGTCCTTAGCTGGCTTAGATCTGCTTAATCAACGTTTTTCCTTTTCTCCTTTGTTTCGTTGTCTTCGTGAAGGCAATCAAAGTTTTTAATCACGAATAGCCTCTCGATGTTTTGTGACATGGCATGTCTGATGTTGCTCGTCGGTGGTAGTTGGTGCCACCAAGAAACAAGCTATCGCCGGAAGCCACAAGGAGGGTGAGAATCAGGAGGAGGCGATGCCGGCATGAAGAGCGAACCGTCTTGGCGGAGTGCCTGCCGTCGCTGCCTGCACGGCAAGCTGCTGCCTTGACCCCTAGCCGCTGCCCAAACCGCTTTCGCAGCCGCTTTTCGCGCCTCTCCACAACTTCCAGCATGTCTCCGCCTCTAGCGCACACGCACGCGCGGGGAGAGCGGTGGATGGGGCTGGTGGCTGGCATGTGGCTGCTGGCATGCGCCGGCAGCTCCGCCACGTACGCCATCTACTCCCCTGCGCTCAAGGCCGTGGGCGGGTACAACCAGAGCCAGATCGACAGCCTGGCAGTGGCCAAGGACATGGGCGAGAGCGTGGGCGTGCTGCAGGGGCTGCTGTGCGACGCCCTNCGCACGCACGCACGCACGCACGCACGCACGCACGCACGCATGCACGCACGCACACACTCGCACGCACGCACGCATGGACTCACGCTTGAACGCACAGAAGCACGCAGGCACGCACGCACGCATTCGCGCATGCATACAATGCAGATGTAGAACGTTATTCGTGTGCTTGCGCTCAACCACTATGCTGACGAGTACGTGTGGTGTACCATCCCCACTTCCTTCATCTTGTAGGTTTCCCACATCATGTCCTTCATCGTCTAAATGGATGTGAGATCACGCAGTTGAATGAGGAGGTCGTCCATGTAGACAAGCACTTTGGCAAACATGGTCCTCAAAGAGTGAAGAAAACTACAGTGTGTGTGGTGCTCCGGAAAAATTTGCCCTTCAACATGGTGTGACTGGTCACTACACTCTAGCACTGGGAGGACTATTTGGGTTGTAGAGGGCCTTCCGGAGCCCCCAGATCTAGTCTGTTAACTCTTCAACACCAGGAGGCAAGACCATGTAGAGCTCATCTCCATCAATAGCACCATGTAAGTGAAAAATTGCTAGGAAGCTTCCTAGCCTTGCTGCTGCTGACGTGGCGACACTGTCCAGTCAGCTGATGCACTAGCAAGCAGGCAGGTGCAGGAAACAGCAAGGATCAGGCTAGGGAGACGCGCAAAGTCTCATAAGCTTCAATAGCTTAGTAAATGCAGAGAGAGATGACAACTGACAGGTCCAGGGCATAAATACCTGCCGCGGCGCACGGCGGGTGTCGCACGCGGCAGTCCAAGAGCTGTCCTAAAACCGGCCCAAAACCACTGTTTTGGCCGTAACTCTGCGCACACATGTCAGAATCCTACGCCGTCTGAACCTAGACGTGCAGAATCAAAAGACGCACGCAACGACTGGTCACATGCATGCATCCATCGACTGACAGCGAGTATGTAATGCAAAAACATGCAAATGGGCCTCATGCCCAGTCCGCCGAAAGGCGCCTGCAAGACGTAGAAGTCACAGCAAGGAGTCCCGGTGACATCTGGGGCTCTGGAACAGTGGTCGGTCAGCTCCAGACGGGTAGTCCGCCGCCTGTCGTCGCGCCGGTGTCACCNATGACAACTGACAGGTCCAGGGCATAAATACCTGCCGCGGCGCACGGCGGGTGTCGCACGCGGCAGTCCAAGAGCTGTCCTAAAACCGGCCCAAAACCACTGTTTTGGCCGTAACTCTGCGCACACATGTCAGAATCCTACGCCGTCTGAACCTAGACGTGCAGAATCAAAAGACGCACGCAACGACTGGTCACATGCATGCATCCATCGACTGACAGCGAGTATGTAATGCAAAAACATGCAAATGGGCCTCATGCCCAGTCCGCCGAAAAGGCGCCTCCAAGACGTAGAAGTCACAGCAAGGAGTCCCGGTGACATCTGGGGCTCTGGAACAGTGGTCGGTCAGCTCCAGACGGGTAGTCCGCCGCCTGTCGTCGCGCCGGTGTCACCAGGGCCGCCTGCCTCAGGGATCTGCACGAGTATGGACACGGCCGAGTGGTCACAGTAAACTGTACAGGAACGGCACAAAGCACAACACTCCCCCATGACCCGATGGTTCGCATGTCCATACGCGTGCAGCACTTGTACAACCACATAGTGAATGACACAGACAGATGAGACGGCAACGTACATCCCACACTCAACCACTGTCATGCACGGGGCGAAGCCCAACAGAACGAATGGCCACCAGGAACTTTCCGCGTGCAAGTGCCTTCGTCAAGAAATCAGCTCGCTACAAGTCGGTGCCAACCCACATGATGGAGATCACGCGTCGCTCCACCAGATCACGAACGAAGTGATGCTCAACCGCAATGTGCTTTGTGCGAGCATGAAAAACGCCAGAGTTCTCCACAATGGCGAGAGCACTCTGGTTGTCGCAACGCAGCACAATGGCGGGTACTGACTGCCCAAGCTCAAGAAACAGGCGCTGCAGCCAAACTGCCTCAGCAGCTCCTGCCCCCAAAGCCACGTACTCTGCCTCCGACGAGCTACGTGCGATGCAGCCCTGCTTCCCGCTTCGCCAAGACAAAGCGGTACCACCGAGCAGAAACACGTAGCCAGTGCGACTGCGCCCGTCAGGGCTCCGAGCCCAGTCGCTGTCAGTGTAGCCGTCAAAGACCACCGAACACTGCCGACGAAAGCAGAGTCTGAGATACGGCGTGGAAACCACATACCGTACTACTCGCACAGCCGCATGAAGGGCTCTCGCACATGGAGCCTGTGAGAACTGAGCGAGGAGGTTGACGGCGAACGAGATATCGGGGCGCGTGGTCGTGGCCAGGTACATCAGAGATCCGATAAGACGGAGGTACAAGGTCACGTCCACTGTCTCCCCCAGCTGTGTAGGGTCATCCACCTTCAGGGCATCCTGCCCATCAGGAGTGATGGGTGTGGAAGCAGTGGGTACTGCACCAAGGAGATCGCTAAAGCGCTCCCCCACGACTCGTGCATATCTGGCCTGATGCAGCAACAGTGTCCGGTGCCTACGATCACGTACAATCTCCATACCGAGAAACACCGATGCAGGACCGAGGTCCTTCATCCTGTAGGCGGCCTGCAAGACAGCCTTGGCCTCCTTCACGGCCTCCAGGGACGGAGACGCAATCAGAAGGTCATCAACATAGACCAGGATGGCGGTGAGGCGCTCGGGTGTCGGCAGGATGAACAGCGAGGGGTCAGCCTCGCTCTGTACGTATCCTGCACGAGTCAAGGTGCCCGTGATCTCCCGGTTCCAACACCGTGGAGACTGTTTGAGGCCGTACAAGGACTTGCGCAAGCGCCAGACCTTGTCACCGTCCTCAAAGCCTGGTGGATGAGCCACGTAGATCTCCTCATCCAGAGAGCCGTGGAGGAACGCGTTGTTCACATCCATCTGGTGTAGTTCCCAGTCATGCTGAGCCACTACACCGAACAGAGCTCGAGGTGAAGTCATGCGGCCGACAGGGGCAAAGGTGTCAGTGTAGTCAACTCCATCAATCTGCGAGAACCCCTTGACAACCAAGCGGGCCTTGTAGCGTTCCAGTGAGCCATCAGGCTTCACCTTCTTGCGAAAGACCCACTTGACCTGAATCGCCTTCCTCCCAGGGGGAAGATCGACCAGCTCATAGACTCCGTGCTCTCGGATAGCGCGAAGCTCATCCTCGCAAGCAGCTGGCCAGGCATCAGAATCCTGCGCTGAGAGAGCCTCCCTCAATGTGCCCGGATCAGGGGCCAGAGAGGGAGAACTCTGCGTGGCAAGTGCAGACGCCACAGTGTCAGGCCTGACAGTCATGAGGTCGGCTGCTGCGTCACAGGCGATATGAAACTCGCGAGTGACCAGATCGTGCCCGATGGGGCACGCTGGGTGTACCTCTGAAAGCTCAGTGCGGGCACTCAGGCCTAGGGCCTTTGTGCCTGGATCACCGCTCGCGATGCTGCGAGTGGGGCGCCTGGGTCCAGGACCCGACACCCGCTGAGCTCCGGAATCCAGTGGTCGGAGGCGACCACCAGGCTCANACGCGCAGCAGGCGCAGGGACGGGCACGTCCACAGGGTCAGGGACAACCGCAGCAGGTGTGGACTGAGACGAGGCAGCCGGGGATGCCGCGCGAGGAGACGTGTGTGTGGGGGACCCAGAGCTGGGTGTGCCAGCGGGTAAGGCCGGCCCGGACACTGAAAGAGTGTCAGGCGCAACAGGGACAGGCGTGGGCTGGACTGGGGCAGACACCTGCGCGGGGGTGCTAGCAGGGACACGCGATGACGCAGGAGGAGGCGTGAGGGCCGTGGTGCCTGTAGGGTGTGAAGTGGGCAGCACAGGCGATATCTCTGGGCCAACGGCAATAATAGCCGGATCGTCAAGTGCTGGAGACCGAGAGGGGGCTCGAGCGGACCCATCAGCGTGGCGACCAGCGGTCGACGGCGGAGAAATCTCCCCCATCCGCCGAGAACCCTCACAGGAAGGGACGTGGGCGGCAGAAAGGGCTGTGATGGAAGTCAGATCACGGTAAGTGAGTGACTCAAAAAACAGCGCGTCCTGAGACTCTATGACACGACGGCGAGTGGGATCCCAGAAGCGCCAGGCCTTCGACCGCGGGGAGATGCCGATGAAGGCACACAGGCGACCCCGAGGGGAGACCTTGGACCCCTGCTGGTCCTCGGTGTACCACACGGAGGCCAGGGAACCCCAGACGCGAGCGAGGCGAAGATCAGCACGGTGGCCAAACCAGAGCTCGTACGGTGTAANAGGGCTGTGATGGAAGTCAGATCACGGTAAGTGAGTGACTCAAAAAACAGCGCGTCCCGAGACTCAATGACACGACGGCGAGTGGGGTCCCAGAAGCGCCAGGCCTTCGACCGCGGGGAGATGCCGATGAAGGGACACAAGCGACCCCGAGGGGAGACCTTGGACCCCTGCTGTTCCTCGGTGTACCACACGGAGGCCAGGGAACCCTAGACGCGAGCGAGGCGAAGATCAGCACGGTGGCCAAACCAGAGCTCGTACGGTGTAACATGGTCCGAAAGCGGACCATGCGGGAGGCGGTTCCAGACCCAGGTCATGTAGGAGAAACCCTCGAAGGCGAAGGACTCCGGGAGACCGCACTCAGACCGCATGGCGTGGACCGCATCCTGCATGGTGCGGTTCCAGCGCTCAGAGACACCGTTCTGCTGTGGGGTGGCAGGAGCAGAGACCTGGTGAAAAATGCCGTGCTCAGCAAAGTAGGCGTCCATCTCGCCGAGGAACTCGCCACCGCGATCACCCACCGCATCCGGGTGAAGTCATCAGTCAGTGTCAGGACGTATCGGCCCCTCTTGGACACAAACTCGACCGGGAGAGGACCAAGCAGGTCCGAGTGGACCAGCTCGAGGGGCCGTAGTGCTCGTGAAGGCGAATCAGGGTAAGTGCATCGGTGCATCTTACCCTGGGCGCAAAAAAGGCAGTCGGTCTTGGGTGGCTTCTCGAAGGAAGCCACATCAAGACCAAGAGCGGGCTGTGTCCGGATGAGCTTCGACACAGTGTCGGAGCCCACATGACACAGACGGCGGTGCAGCAATCTCTGGTGGTCTGGGGATAGAACACCAGTGACAAAAACGCGACCAGAGGACGTAGGGGAGGAAGGGGAGGATGGCCGAGCAATGCAGTACATGTCATCCACAACTCAAGCGCGCAGGACAATGGTACGGGTGTCAGAAGCAGTCACAGTCGCCGAATCAGCAGTGTGCTCAACAGAGAGACCCATCAGAGTGCAGGCACGTACAGACAGTAAACCGAGCTCAAGATCAGGTACAAATAGCACGTCAGAGAGATACAAGGGGCCAGACGGACCATCGAAACATACAACCCCAACACCGTGGACTGGTAAGGACTGACCAGAGCCTGTACGAACAGAACGAACAGTCGTGACGGGACCAAGAACCACAAAGTCACTGCGACGACACGTCATGTGGTGAGTGGCACCGGAATCGATGATCCAAGTGCCACTGGAGTCACGACCGGTGGACGTCACTGTACAACGAGCAATGGAACACTCGGCATCAGAGGGACGCTGAGCCGTCTGTGGGACAGAACAACGTACATCACGAAGGTGAGCCTCACGGATCCAGTCTGTGCAGTCAGGTCCATCCTCATCACATGCGGACTGTGCTCCCCCACACGTATCATCACGAGTCACGAAGGCGGACGAACAAGCAGTCTGTGACCCACTCGACAATGACAACACACTCGCACCTCCCTGTGAGCGAAGCGCCAGAAGGTGACGTAGCTCGGCGATGGTGCGGTCACGGGGGTCTGGATCACTGCTGCTCGCTGGCGAGGA
>SZWC01000573.1:126564-136864 GCA_023375785.1 Penium margaritaceum | reverse complement strand
CGCTGCTGCTGCCGCCGCTGCTGCTGCGCTGCTGCTGCCGCGGCTGCTGTCACGCTGCTGCTGCGGCTGTGGCTGCTGCGCTGCTGCTGCTACTCAGCTGCTGCGGCTGTGGGAGGACTGCTGGCACCGCCGCCGCCACGCCTCTCTGCGTGGTGGTACGCGTCGCTGCTGCTGTCTCTGCAGCTGCGGTCTCACGTTGACGGCGGTCGACCATCTCCAACGGGTCTCAGAAGATCTGCTGCAGCGGTGACTCTCACTGCTGCTGCTCTGCTGCGTCTCTGCTGCGCAGCTCGGTGAGATCTGTCTCACCGCTCTGATACCATAAAAAACTGCTAGGAAGCTTCCTAGCCTTGCTGCTGCTGACGTGGCGACACTGTCCAGTCAGCTGACGCACTAGCAAGCAGGCAGGTGCAGGAAACAGCAAGGATCAGGCTAGGGAGACAAGCAAAGTCTCATAAGCTTCAATAGCTTAGTAAATGCAGAGAGAGATGACAACTGACAGGTCCAGGGCATAAATACCTGCCGCGGCGCACGGCGGGTGTCGCACGCGGCAGTCCAAGAGCTGTCCTAAAACCGGCCCAAAACCACTGTTTTGGCCGTAACTCTGCGCACACATGTCAGAATCCTACGCCGTCTGAACCTAGACGTGCAGAATCAAAAGACGCACGCAACGACTGGTCACATGCATGCATCCATCGACTGACAGCGAGTATGTAATGCAAAAACATGCAAATGGGCCTCATGCCCAGTCCGCCGAAANCAAGACGTAGAAGTCACAGCAAGGAGTCCCGGTGACATCTGGGGCTCTGGAACAGTGGTCGGTCAGCTCCAGACGGGTAGTCCGCCGCCTGTCGTCGCGCCGGTGTCACCAGGGCCGCCTGCCTCAGGGATCTGCACGAGTATGGACACGGCCGAGTGGTCACAGTAAACTGTACAGGAACGGCACAAAGCACAACAGTAAGAAGGTGCTGCTCATGACCATCTAACGGAGCTCCTAGTGTTGTGATTTGTCACGTTCTTGTATAGTCTACTGTGACCACTCGGTCGTGTCCATACTCGTGTAGATCCGTGAGGTGGGCCCTGGTGACACCGGTGCGACGACTGGCGGCTGCCACCAGCTTGGAGCTAGCCGACTACCGTTCCACAGCCCCGGACACTGCCGGGACTCCCTGCTATTTTCCTGTAGTTTGCAGGAGTCTTTTCTACAGACTGGCCATGAGCCCGATTTGCATGTTTTTGCATAGCGTGTCCACCGTCTGATGATGGATGCATGCATATGACCAGTCGTAGCGTCCGTCCTATGATCATGCATGTCTAGGTTCAGACGATGTAGCATTCTGACATGTGTGCGCAGAGTTATGGCCAAAACAGTGGTTTTGGGTCGGTTTTAGGACAGCTCTTGGACCGCCGCGTGCGACACCCGCTGTGTGCCGCGGCAAGTATTTATGCCATGGACCTGTCATTTGGTATCTCTCTCTGCAAATGCTATTGAAGTATTCAGACACTTTGACTTGTGTCCTCTGGGCAAACTCTTGCCGTTGCTTGCATGACTTGTGACTGTCGTCACCGTCTGATCAGGCACTGACGCCTGGTCAACGAGAGTGTTGCTACAAAAGCTTCCTTGCATCTTCTCATAGTATCAAAGCAATGAGATAGCTCTCACTTAGCTGCGCAGGAGAGACGCAGCAGTGAGAGTCACCGCTACAGCAGATCCACTGGGGTGTGTCGAAGACAGTCGGTCGTAGTCGACGCAGCCCACACCCATCACGTGAGACCGTAGCAGCGGCGTTGCCACCGTGTCAACAGCAACATAGCAGCAGAGCAGTAGTAGCAGTAGCGTCGTAGCAGCAGCTATAGCAGTGCGTGGCGGCTGCAGCAAGTGCAGCCACTGTCCGTAGCCGCAGCGGCGGCCGCGATAACAACAGCGCAGCGCAACAGTGACGGCAGCAGCAGAGCGATAGCAGCGATAACAACAACAGCGCAGTAGTAGCAGCGGCAGTCACGGCAGCAGCAGCAGAGCGGTAGCAGCTGCAGCAACAACAGCGCGGCAGCGGTAGTAGCAGCAGCGCGCGGCGCCGGCAGCGAGCAGCATCCGTAGTGCGTAGCAGCAGCAGCGGCATTGCGCAGCCGTTGCTGCCACTGCTGTGCACATAGCCACACTGCTGCTGTTGCAACTAACAGCACAGTTACAACAGCAGCTGAGCGGAAGCTACTGCGTAGCTTCCGCGCAACTTCCGCGTAGCCGCCGCGGAGCGGCTGCACGCCCGTGCAGAAGCGCGAGAGAAAACAACACAAAGAAAAGGAAGGAGGGGGAATCGAGTTGACGTCAGCATTTTTGCTTGCTGATGTCATTAGGTCGTGCTGACGTCAGCAACCACCTGCTGACGTCAGCAACATACTCAGCCAATTTTTTGCCCGGACACTCAAAAGTTGCCAGCGTCTCAACTCATCGAGAAACGCTAACGCTTTTGCAATCCAACAAACCTGACCTGTCGACCCATACTGAGAGGCAACATGAACTCGTCTGACAACAAGGGGGAGGGGACAGGTGATCCCTCCTCCTCTTCTTCTGGGGTCCTGAGCCCACGCTCGCAGGCCATTGAGGACCTGCGGAGTCAGCAGGATGAGATACGTCGCCTAAAAGGGGAGCAAACTGATGCCATCCGCACGCTGACTGAGCTTCTGCGTGCCCAGTCCACGGTCCCATGGCAGGTTTCCGAGGGAGCTGCCGGGGTTGTGGTCTCTACACAACAGTCGGCTCAGGCACCCCTGATAGGAGCTAGACCTGACCCACCACCTCTTGACCTCCTGGATGATGATCCATTCATGCCAGGCATCACAGGCGACTCCCCGGTTCATGAGATTCGAGTTCTTCAAGAGCGCCTCCGTCAGCTGCAGATGGGCACTAGATCTCCTCAGTTTCCTCCGATACGATCGTCACCCGACTATCCCAGTGACTATCCCCTTCCAGGAGTCTTTGCCATCCCTCGTCCTCCTCAGTCTGCGGTTGCTCTCCCCACGGAGCGGCAACCCAAGGACTTTGAGACACCACCTCCACTGTGCATCAGTAAGGACGGCTTCGACTGCTGGGAGATCCTTTTTCAGGTTTTGGCTACTTCAGAGAGAGTGTGACCCTACTACCACAGCCCGTATCAGCCTACAGACCCAGCACAGGTGCTGACAGCAGCCAGGGCAATGCGCAAACTTCTCTATGCCATGCCGCGCGAGACCGTCGTCGATTTCCGCCCCTTCCTTGGCGAGGCTGTCACAGACACCGGCGCCGATCCACGCGGAGGTTGGGATCAGGCCTTATCCTTGCTGGCCGCAGAGACGCACGCCACTCGTGTAGCACACATTCGTGCCTTCCACTCTCTCCGTTAGGGGCCTGCAAAGCCTGTTGTCGATTACTGGCGACGTGCCATGTGCATCTACATGCGCCTTGGGACCTCAGGATGTACACAGCTGTGGGCGCTCCATACGATGATGCTCGGAGTTCGCCTTGAGTACACTGACATCTTCACACGGTATAGCGACGCTGTCCTTGAGCCCTTTTCAACCACTCTGTAGCTTCTCCCCTGGGCGCATCAGCTCTTCCTCCAGCTGACTTCAGCCCGCAAGGCAGCCGTGGCCCATCAGGAGACCTCTCTTGCTGCAGCAGTCGTCGCATCACCACCATCTTCCCTCCTACAGTCTCCTTCTTCATCNCAAACATAGGGTCTTGCAGTAGCAGCTCAGGGGAAGAAGAAGAAGGGGAAGCGTGGATCAGGCGAGCAGCAATCACAGCAGCAGTCCTCATCCAGTGGTAGCAGTGGACGTTCTGTTCACTGTTACAATTGTGGAGGCGCCCATCGCAACACTGAGTGCCAGCTGCAGCTTGACTGGGCGTGGATTACTCGTGGGCTCCAGGCTGCACACGCCCTCCATTCCACGTTCAACACGTCATCCTCGGCATCCTCCGGACGCGTGGCGGCCACGACTATAGCTGTTCCCGCTCCCTCACCGGCGAGTAGCAGTGATCCGGACCCACGCGACCGCACCGTCGCTGAGCTCCGACATCTTCTGGCGCTCCGCTTTCAGGGAGGTGTGAGTGTGTTGTCATCGTCGGGTAGTCCACAGACTGTTTTTCCGTCCGTTCCTCTGACTCGTGACAATGCATGTGGGGGAGCACAGTCAGCATGTGATGATGATGGGCCCGACTGCACCGATTGGGTTCATGAGTCTCATCTTTTTGCCCTGCGTCGTTCCTCCCCACTGACGGCTCAGCGTCCCTCTGATGCTGAGTGTTCCGTTGCCCGTTGTACAGTGACGTCCACCAGTCGTGACTCCGGTGGCACTTGGATCATCGATTCTGGTGCCACTCATCACATGACGTGTCGTTGTAGTGATTTTGTTGTTCTCGGTCCTGTCACGTCTGTCCGTTTTGTCCGTACAGGCTCTGGTTAGTCCTTGCCAGTCCATGGTGTTGGGGTTGTATATTTCGATGGTCCATCTGGCCCCCTGTACCTTTCCGACGTGTTGTTTGTGCCTGATCTTGAGCTCAGCCTGCTTTCTGTGCGTGCCTACACACTGATGGGTCTCTCTGTGGAGCATACCGCAGACTAAGCAACTTTGACTGCTACTGACACTCATAGCGTTGTCCTTCGTGCCTCAGTCGTATATGATCTGTATCGCGTCTCTCGGACCTCCTCCCCTTGCTCCCCTTCCTCCTCCGGTCGGGTCTTTGTCATTGGTGTGCTGTCTCCGGAATACTAGCGGTTACTTCATCGTCGTCTGTGTCACGTGGGCTCCGATAATGTGTCGAAGCTCATCCGGACACAACGAGCTCTCGGTCCTGACACGGCTTCTTTCGACAAGCCACCCAAGACCGACTGTCTCTTTTGCGCTTAGGGGAAGATGCACCGATGCACCTACCCTGACTCTCGTTCCAGAGCGCTTCGACCTCTCGAGTTAGTTCACTCAGACCTTCTTGGTCCTCTTCCGGTTGAGTCTATCTCTGATCGGTGTCGGTATATTCTGACTCTAACTGATGACTTTACCCGGATGCGGTGGGTCTATANACACGGTATAGCGACGCTGTCCTTGAGCCCTTTTCAACCACTCTGTAGCTTCTCCCCTGGGCGCATCAGCTCTTCCTCCAGCTGACTTCAGCCCGCAAGGCAGCCGTGGCCCATCAGGAGACCTCTCTTGCTGCAGCAGTCGTCGCATCACCACCATCTTCCCTCCTACAGTCTCCTTCTTCATCCTCCATCACGTGCTCCTCTTCCTCCTCCTCTTCGGCCCCGCCCACACCCACTCAAACATAGGGTCTTGCAGTAGCAGCTCAGGGGAAGAAGAAGAAGGGGAAGCGTGGATCAGGCGAGCAGCAATCACAGCAGCAGTCCTCATCCAGTGGTAGCAGTGGACGTTCTGTTCACTGTTACAATTGTGGAGGCGCCCATCGCAACACCGAGTGCAAGCAGCAGCTTGACTGGGCGTGGATTACTCGTGGGCTCCAGGCTGCACACGCCCTCCATTCCACGTTCAACACGTCATCCTCGGCATCCTCCGGATGCGTGGCGGCCACGACTGCAGCTGTTCCCGCTCCCTCACCGGCGAGTAGCAGTGATCCGGACCCACGCGACCGCACCGTCGCTGAGCTCCGACATCTTCTGGCGCTCCGCTTTCAGGGGGGTGCGAGTGTGTTGTCATCGTCGGGTAGTCCACAGACTGTTTTTCCGTCCGTTCCTCTGACTCGTGACAACGCGTGTGGGGGAGCACAGTCAGCATGTGATGATGATGGGCCCGACTGCACCGATTGGGTTCATGAGTCTCATCTTTTTGCCCTGCGTCGTTCCTCCCCACTGACGGCTCAGCGTCCCTCTGATGCTGAGTGTTTTGTTGCCCGTTGTACAGTGACGTCCACCAGTCGTGACTCCGGTGGCACTTGGATCATCGATTCTGGTGCCACTCATCACATGACGTGTCGTTGTAGTGATTTTGTTGTTCTCGGTCCTGTCACGTCTGTCCGTTTTGTCCGTACAGGCTCTGGTCAGTCCTTGCCAGTCCATGGTGTTGGGGTTGTATGTTTCGATGGTCCATCTGGCCCCCTGTACCTTTCCGACGTGTTGTTTGTGCCTGATCTTGAGCTCAGCCTGCTTTCTGTGCGTGCCTGCACACTGATGGGTCTCTCTGTGGAGCATACCGCAGACTAAGCGACTTTGACTGCTACTGACACTCACAGCGTTGTCCTTCGTACCTCAGTCGTAGATGATCTGTATCGCGTCTCTCGGACCTCCTCCCCTTGCTCCCCTTCCTCCTCCGGTCGGGTCTTTGTCACTGGTGTGCTGTCTCCGGAACACTAGCGGTTACTTCATCGTCGTCTGTGTCACGTGGGCTCCGATAATGTGTCGAAGCTCATCCGGACACAACGAGCTCTCGGTCTTGACACGGCTTCTTTCGACAAGCCACCCAAGACCGACTGTCTCTTTTGCGCTCATGGGAAGATGCACCGATGCACCTACCCTGACTCTCGTTCCAGAGCGCTTCGACCTCTCGAGTTAGTTCACTCAGACCTTCTTGGTCCTCTTCCGGTTGAGTCTATCTCTGATCGGTGTCGGTTTATTCTGACTCTAACTGATGACTTTACCCGGATGCGGTGGGTCTATAGCCTGCGTCAGAAGAGCGACGCCGCCCTTGGGGTTCGACTCTGGCTAGTGATGGCTGAGCGTCAGTCACGTCACACGCTCCATACTTTCCGCTCGGATCGCGGCGGTGAGTTCCTTGGCAAGATGGACGCATTCTTTGCTGAGCACGGGATTTTTAACCAAGTCTCCGCTCCTGCTACCCCTCAGCAGAACAGTGTTTCTAAGTGCTGGAACCATACCATGGAGGATGTGGTTCGCACTATGCGGTCTGAGTGTGGTGTTCCTGAGTCCTTTGTCTTTGAGGGTTTCGCCTACATGACTTGGGTTTGGAACCGCCTCTTGCACGGTCCGCTTCCGGACCATATTACACCGTACGAGCTCTGGTTTGGACACCGTACTGACCATCCTCTTGCTCGTGTCTGGGGATCCCTGGCCTCTGTGTGGTACACTGAGGACCAGCAGGGGTCCAAGGTCTCACCTCGGAGCCACTTGTGTGCCTTCGTCGGCATTTCCCCGTGGTCGAAGGCTTGGCGCTTCTGGGACCCTACTCGTTGTCGTGTCATTGAGTCACGTGACGCGCTCTTTTTTTAGTCTCTCACCTACCGTGACCTCATTTCGATCACGTCACTCTCCGCCACACATGTTCCTATGTGTGAGCGTTCTCGGCGGATGGGGGAGACTTCTATGCCAGCGAGCACCTCTCACCAAGCTGATGTGTCCGTTCGAGCCCCCTTCACCTCTCGGTCTCCGGCCCTTGATGACCCGGCGATCATCGCCGTCGGTCCAGAGACCTCGCCCGTATAGCCTGTTTCACACCCCACACGTGCCCTTGCTTCTGTTAGCACGCCTACTACTACGCCAGTACTGAAGGGATGAAGGTGCACAATGACGGCAACAAGGGCCATCAAGCCAAAAGCCTTTGTCTCTGGGTCCCTGCTCACCACAGTGTGAGGGGGAGGAGATGGATGAGTTGCAGCGGCTGGATTCAGCTACCAGATTTCAATGTTTGGGCCTCATCAAGGGAATTGTGTGTGCAGATGAAGGTTGCCACCAGGGGCTTGTGTGTTTTCTGGATTCACATGCAGAGGTAAATGAGGCACAGAAATTGTGGGATCAACCAACTGAGGAGGATTTTTTGCATTGCAGAGATGAAAAGTGAGAATGATGGCTCTGCATGGGGAGGAGCAGTGGGCTCGAGGGTCGAATGGCTGATTGCACTGCCAGAAAATTCTAGAGCCCAAGAGGTGGATGCAGATGGGGCCGCCGGAGATGTGGACAAGGAAGGGTCTATAAAAGAGGTGGGCAGAGATTGGGCTGCTGGACAGGTGGATAAGGACTGGGCTGCCAGAGAGGTGGACACAGACTGGGAAAATGGTGCACTAGTGGTAGTGTTTAGGAACAAGTGAGACAATTTTCATGGATGAAAAGACCAAATCAGGAGCTCTCAAGACCAATTGAGGAGCAGCAACATCACGCATCAAAATCTTTCCAACGTGATGGTAGCAACAAGCCTGGGAAAAAAATTGGAGCAGAAAAAGGGAGGTCGCGTAGGATGAGCTCCACAGAGAAGTCATCATTGCTCAAATTGATGAAGACATGTTGGGTCCAAGAGCTTTGAGGCCTTGGACCGGCAGGAAACACTCANACAATTTTCATGGATGAAAAGACCAAATCAGGAGCTCTCAAGACCAATTGAGGAGCAGCAACATCACGCATCAAAATCTTTCCAACGTGATGGTAGCAACAAGCCTGGGAAAAAAATTGGAGCAGAAAAAGGGAGGCCGCGTAGGATGAGCTCCACAGAGAAGTCATCATTGCTCAAATTGATGAAGACATGTTGGGTCCAAGAGCTTTGAGGCCTTGGACCAGCAGGAAACACTCACAAAGGTGCGAAGTTGGCCATGGGGAGCGAGCTTGCCCATCCATTGATCCTTTGGGAGTGAGACAATGGCAACGTAGCCCCGTCAAGAGCTCATCGGAAATCCACCCGGCACTTGCACCAGGGCTGGTAGTAAGTGACTGGTTGAGAAAGATGACCCTGGGGCACCCTGTTCCAAACCCAAGTCATGTACACCATGGCTTCAAAGAAGAAGCCCTTAGACAGACCAAACAGGATATCTATAGTGAACCGCTTGGCCATGGGGCGGTTCCAGGGGTTAGAGACACCATGATGCTTTGGGGTACAAGGTGTGGAGGTTTCATGGTGAATACCTCAACCAGTGAGAAAGGCATGTACCTCTCCATAAACTCGTCGTCCCTGCAGAAAGAAAAGAATTGAAGAGAGTGACCACACTCACGCTCAACTTCTAGGAGCCACTAACAAATCACAGGGGTTATGCCACATTTCTAACATAGTCAGAGCACCCACCAAAAATCAGAAGAGTTGTCTGAGAGTGTGAGGACATAGGGATCACGCTCTCTAACTTACTCAACTTTCAAGGCACCCATAAGGTCAGAGTGGACAAGTTCCAGCGGGTGGGAGGCCTGAAAGAATGAGACAAGATCTGATGACCGGTGCATCTTTCCCTCAATGCAGTCCATGCACACAGTCTTGTAAGGCGATTGAAAGATGACATGGTTAATAGAAAACGCAGCTANATGCCAGTAGTAGTGGTAGAACTTACTTTTAATCTCTCACCCGGAGGTCATGGATCTCGTTGAGGAGGCAACTGGTGACAACCTGACCAGAGACACAGTATGGGCCGGTGAGAGTGCTCCAGGCCCGATGAGAGTCAGGGTCAGTGCCGACAGTGGGATCACCAAGAAAGGGCTCATGGTCTATCCGGATAGTGAAAAGTGCAGATAAGAATGCTTTGGGCACACGGCCTTTGTCAAGCAACTGCTTGGAGAGGGAAGCATCATATCATAAGCAGTACTAGGTCTAGAGATCCTCGTCCAATTTCCTTGTGGCAGAAGAGTAGCTCGTAGGATGTGAATTGCCCCATCCCAAGCTGGGACAAAGGAGACTCTGAATCCCTTTNTCTGAGAGTGTGAGGACATAGGGATCACGCTCTCTAACTTACTCAACTTTCAAGGCACCCATAAGGTCAGAGTGGACAAGTTCCAGCGGGTGGGAGGCCTGAAAGAATGAGACAAGATCTGATGACCGGTGCATCTTTCCCTCAATGCAGTCCATGCACACAGTCTTGTAAGGCGATTGAAAGATGACATGGTTAATAGAAAACGCAGCTACGTGTAAAGCTTTGCTATCGATGACAGAAGCATGAATGTGGTACAAAACATGGTGGAAGAGATAAGAATGGTATGGATATAGGACCCTCATGGCGAAGACATAAGTCCCGTCCAGCCAGTGATATGCTACTGATAGTCACCAAACTGTGAATGCAGCATAACTCATCCATATGGACGTAGGGAGACGGTGCAAAATTAATATGAGTGCTGGACATCAGCTTGAGTTCAGCTTTCTGTGAAGCGAAGAAGTATGAGCTCAATGCCACAAATTCAAAGCAAACCAGTTATGTACATTTCAAGGTGGACCATGGAAGTAAAAAAACTCCAACACGATGGACAGGAAGTACCTCACAAGACATGAATTGGACACTCTGAATGCTAGCAAAAGGGCTAGATATACTCAAGTCCTGGTGACATGATGTTTTGTGATACATGGCACCAGAGTCGATGATCCAGATGCAACCAGGGGGGGGGGGGGGGGGGGG
>SZWC01000573.1:81213-110628 GCA_023375785.1 Penium margaritaceum | reverse complement strand
TGTGTGTGTGTGTGTGTTGGTCACTCTCCCCCTCCCTCTTCATTTTTCAATTCCTAGTCCAAGTATGCCATGTCAGTCTTCACCACATCACCGCATGCCCTTTTTTTCGACCACTGGTGCGAGTGCAGGGAATTTGTGCTGCCGCGGCCAACCCTCCTCCTAGGAGCACAGGCAATGATGGCCGTGGGCCATCTGCTGTTCGCGTTTGCGCTGCCAGGCTCCCTCCACCTTGGCTCCCTGTTTGTGGGGCTGTCCTACGGTGTGCACTGGGCCATCATGCCTGCCACAGCTAGTGAGCTGTTCGGCCTGAAGCACTTTGGCATGCTCTACAACACCCTCACAGCCGGCTGCCCCCTCGGCTCCTTCATCTTCTCGGGCCTCATCGCTGGCTACTTGTACGACATTGAGGCCAGCAAAGACAGCGGCGGAGGGGGGCCACCGGGGTGGGTGCGGCGAGGCCACGAGCCGACTGGAGTCATGCCGGAGGTGCTGGGAGGAATGTTGGCAGGAGGGTGGGTGACGAACACGAGCTCTGTGCATGCCAATGGTTCCCCCTGGCAAGGCCATGTTCTGCAGGAGCCAGTTGGCTGGGTCCGCCTGCAGCGCAGTGGGCTCGCTAGTCCGCGCCACTCTGCAGCTGCAGGGGCGCCAGGCACAGTGTCAGGAAGTTTGGTGCGCTCCTTGCTGGCCGACCATTCCATGTCCATTTCGCAAGGTGGTGGCCACGGCAGTGGCAACTTGTCCTTTGCTGCTGTGGTGAACTTCATCAGTGGACACATTACTGAAGCTGTAGCTGTTCTCTCAGGGTCTAGGAGGTTCATGGGCGAAGGAGATGATAGTGGTGGCGACAGCGGCGGGGGCGGAAGTGGCGGGAAGCCGGTTCAAGTGTGCTACGGCGCTCACTGCTTCCAGAACACGTTCCTCATCATGCTGGCTGCGTGTGGCGTTGCCATGGCCCTCACCTTCTTGCTCATGCGCCGCACCCACATTGTGTACAGAACGCTCTACGGCCGCAGCAGCCACACTTCTGGCAAGCCGCATGCTCATGCGCCTGCGCATGCTCGTGTGCACGCAGGACCATCACACCATCACCATGCGGAGCAACAGGGTGAAGAGAAGCAGCATGGCCAACAGCAGCAGCAACAGGACCAGCACCAGCAGTAGGAGCAACAGGAGCCACATGACCACCAGCAAAAGCAATAACAGGAGTGGCGGCGGTGGCAACAGCAACTGCAGCAGTAGCTTCTGCTGCTGGTGTATCAGTAGCAACAGTAGCAGCTGCAACCGCAGTATTCACCGCAGAAGCAGCAGCAGTGGCAGAAGAAACTGTAGACACTCCAGCGGTTGAAAAGGAGACCCCTTGTGCCAGCCACATCAACCGCATGACATGAACCAGAATGGGATTAGAGCTTGCCCTATCTGCTATTCTTCCATCACCTTCTGTCTCCTCCAACCACGTTCGCCATCCCTCCCAAGCATCTCATCAGCTGCAGGCAGGGCTAGCGTGTTTTCTCTGCATACAGAACACATGATGCATAAGGACATTGCTCCATGAACACCCAAAACAGAAGAACAGGCTGCCCGCCTGCAGAGACTTCTTCCTTGTTGGCTCGATTGCTGCAATGCTTTCACCTTTCTCGGAAACACACCTCACTTTGCTGGCTACTGCAACAGGCGAGGTGGATGCTTTGGTCTGGTCAATAATTATTTACCAAAGCAATCACGTCAAATTTAATGCAGAGAGAGTGCATTACAAGTGCACTGCAACATTACAAATCGGGGCGATGCTCCATGTCAGTGGGCTCAACTTGAAACAAACAATCCCAGGCTTTCTAACAGGAATTAGCTCATAGGCTGTGTTGGTGTGTGGGCTTTGGCCTGACACCCCTGTGAGGACAGCGTGGTTTGTTTTGAGTCTGGCTCGATGATGTCGGTCGAGGATGTGCTTGAGAAAGTGCGTAGAAGCTTCCTAGCAACACGGCCGCTGACCGGGCGTCAGTGCCTAGTCAGACGGTGACGACAATCACAGGTCGTACACACAACGGCAAGGGTTTGGCTAGGAGACACAAGTCCAAGTGTCAGAATGCTTCAATATAGTATATGTAGAGAGAAATGACAACTGACAAGTCCAGGGCATAAATACCTGCCGCGGCGCACGGCGGGTGTCGCACGCGGCAGTCCAAGAGCTGTCCTAAAACCGGCCCAAAACCACTGTTTTGGCCGTAACTCTGCGCACACATGTCAGAATCCTACGCCGTCTGAACCTAGACGTGCAGAATCAAAANAAGCACTTTGGCATGCTCTACAACACCCTCACAGCCGGCTGCCCCCTCGGCTCCTTCATCTTCTCGGGCCTCATCGCTGGCTACTTGTACGACATTGAGGCCAGCAAAGACAGCGGCGGAGGGGGCCCACCGGGGTGGGTGGGGCGAGGCCACGAGCCGACTGGAGTCATGCCGGAGGTGCTGGGAGGAATGTTGGCAGGAGGGTGGGTGACGAACACGAGCTCTGTGCATGCCAATGGTTCCCCCTGGCAAGGCCATGTTCTGCAGGAGCCAGTTGGCTGGGTCCGCCTGCAGCGCAGTGGGCTGGCTAGTCCGCGCCACTCTGCAGCTGCAGGGGCGCCAGGCACAGTGTCAGGAAGTTTGGTGCGCTCCTTGCTGGCCGACCATTCCATGTCCATTTCGCAAGGTGGTGGGCACGGCAGTGGCAACTTGTCCTTTGCTGCTGTGGTGAACTTCATCAGTAGACACATCACTGAAGCTGTAGCTGTTCTCTCAGGGTCTAGGAGGTTAATGGGCGAAGGAGATGATAGTGGTGGCGACAGCGGCGGGGGCGGAGGTGGCGGGAAGCCGGTTCAAGTGTGCTACGGCGCTCACTGCTTCCAGAACACGTTCCTCATCATGCTGGCTGCGTGTGGCGTTGCCATGGCCCTCACCTTCTTGCTCATGCGCCGCACACACATTGTGTACAGAACGCTCTACGGCCGCAGCAGCCACACTTCTGGCAAGCCGCATGCTCATGCGCCTGTGCATGCTCGTGTGCACTCAGGACCATCACACCATCACCATGCCGAGCAACAGGGTGAAGAGAAGCAGCAGCAGCAACAGGACCAGCACCAGCACCAGCAGCAGGAGCAACAGGAGCCACATGACCACCAGCAAAAGCAATAACAGGAGTGGCGGCGGTGGCAACAGCAACTGCAGCAGTAGCTTCTGCTGCTGGTGTATCAGTAGCAACAGTAGCAGCTGCAACCGCAGTATTCACCGCAGAAGCAGCAGCAGTGGCAGAAGAAACTGTAGACACTCCAGTGGTTGAGAAGGAGACCCCTTGTGCCAGCCACATCAACCGCGTGACATGAACCAGAATGGGATTAGAGCTTGCCCTATCTGCTATTCTTCCATCACCTTCTGTCTCCTCCAACCACGTTCGCCATCCCTCCCAAGCATCTCATCAGCTGCAGGCAGGGCTAGCGTGTTTTCTCTGCATACAGAACACATGATGCTTAAGGACATTGCTCCATGAACACCCAAAACAGAAGAACAGGCTGCCCGCCTGCAGAGACTTCTTCCTTGGCTCGATTGCTTCAATGCGTTCACCTTTCTCGGAAACACCCCTCACTTTGCTGGCCACTGCAACTGGCAAGGTGGATGCTTTGCTCTGGTCAATAATTATTGACCAAAGCCATCACGTCAAATTGAATGCAGATAGAGTGCATTACAAGTGCACTGCAACATTACAAATCGGGGTGATGCTCCGTGTCTGTGGGCTCAACTTGAAACAAATAATCCCAGGCTTTCTGACAGGAATTAGCTCATAGGCTGATCAACCATTCTTCACATTTACAAGTGCTGAATATGTTCGTTTTAAGTCCCGTGGTGCCATGCACCTGCTGCTGGCTTTCCCGATAGTCTTAAAGGAGCACATCTACTTGCCAAAACCACCAGGTCAATCGATCATAATGCATGCACTCGTCCAGTTGCAACCGCTACACCACAACAAATCTAACTTGATAGACACTAGCACTCCATCTTTTGATATGACAACGTCGTTTAGTCAATTGACGCACTAGCACGCAAGTGGATGCAAGAGAACTAGAGGTCTGGCTAGGGGAGACGCATAGTCTCATAAGCATTGATAGCTTCAACCTGCAGAGAGAGATGATGTAGCACCAGAGTGCCTCGTGGCTTGAACAAGTCCTAGCCAGTGGGGCAACGGATGGGATAATTTGAGGTTCGGAGACCCTCGAGCACTGCAGTTTTGGTCCAGTGGGCCAAGCTTCCCACCAGTTTGTTACACTTTGTATCAGAGCGGCAGGGTTCGACACCCAGGTAGGCGCAGTTTCTGTGCCAGCAAGGAAGTAGATAACAAGCAACAGAATACGCCATGGATCGGGGAACGCTCACGACTTAGAAAAATAGAGTCACGGCTAGATTAGCGAGAGTGAGTGTGAGCGAGGTGGTGAGAGCCAGTTGACCGGGCCACCCACGCGAGGCTATCGTCGTGGGGCCCGGACGCCACCCAGGGATCGAACCCGACCCTGGAGCGAACGAGCTCCAGGCGGTTTCTCACACTTCGGCACAAGCCGGACGTGTGGTCCCAAGGGATCAGCAACCCGGTTCACCACTCTAGGAACATGCAAGCATGCAATCAACTAACAGGCATGCATTCCCACAAGTTGTATCCCCTTTTAGTATGAGTGCATTACTAAACTAAGGCATGCGACAAGANGCATTTGCTGCTTGCATGCGTCCAGCGCGTCCTATTGCGTCTGCGTCGTCATGCACTGCCTAGGGTCCCAGTTGCATGTTGCATGGCCCTGTTTGGCAGCTCAAACCGTTGTGGGCACTATCTGGGTTTAGGCTGCCATAACTCCTTGCTACTATTTTTCTAGTAGATCCTGACCGCACGGCTGCGTTCGCAGCGGCGGTATTATGGTATGGTCCAGTTTTCAGGAAAAACGGACGACGCCCGGGTTTTGGGCTGTCGGCTGCCTGGCAGGCCTCACCGAGAAAACCTGCCAGCCTGAACTGAGCTATTTTCTGATTGGCTGTTGAACTGAGTAACAAGCTCTACGGAGCTGGGGGGGGCCTAGAACTTGGAGGGGTCTCCCATTGTTGTTCATTCTTCATTCCTAATCAGTCACTTTTAGTTTTCAACTGCTTTCTGGCGCTAACACTGGCGCGCGCATTTCTGAGTAACAAACCCAGAGCTTCCAGACTTAGACTCTAGAGCAGCAGACTGAGGGGGCAGCTGACTTAAGCAACGAGCGTGGAAGCCCGCACGCTGCATCAACAACGCTNGTGGTCCCAAGGGATCAGCAACCCGGTTCACCACTCTAGGAACATGCAAGCATGCAATCAACTAACAGGCATGCATTCCCACAAGTTGTATCCCCTTTTAGTATGAGTGCATTACTAAACTAAGGCATGCGACAAGATTGGTGCTGAAGCCACAACTTGGCAGCTTGAGGGAGGCACATCCTCTGTGTTCTTCATGCTGCACCACAGTCTTGCACCATGTAGCCTTAATCCAGATTAATCACATGCAGTGGTGAGATGTGTGTGTGAATGGAGACAAGAGCGCACTTGCGTGTGTTCGTGACAATAACCAACACTCCCCCATGACCCACAGGCGAACATGCCTCACACACACAAAACATGGAACGAGGTAGACAGCACAGGGATCACATCAACGGCATCACGAGAGCGCAGCAAGCCAACAGCATGCTCGGCCGCTTTGAACATTCCACTGCTGAGCGCTTTGGTGAGAAAGTCTGCACGCTGTTGACGAGTGTCGACCCAGACGACCTGAACTTCACCAGCAGCAATGCGCTCGCGTACAAAGTGATGCTCAATATTGATGTGCTTAGTGCGAGAGTGATGCATGTCATCGTGCTCAGCGATTGCCTTCGCACTCTGGTTGTCACAGCGCAGGGTGATGCAATGAATGGGAACACGCAACTGCTGCAACAAGCGGGAAAACCACACACTCTCACACGTACCTGCACCCAGTGCCACATACTCTGCCTCACTTGAGCTCCTCGCAACACAACCTTGTTTTCCACTCTTCCAGGAGACTGCAGTCCCCCCGACGAGAAAGATGTAACCAGTGCGGCTGCGAGCATCTGTGTCATGTGCCCAATCGCTGTCTGTGTAGCCGTCAACGACTACAGAGGGCTGAGCACGGTAGCAGAGTCCTACGCGTGCAGTGGACAACGCGTAGCGGACGACGCGCAGTGCGGCCTCGAGATGCTTCTGCCGAGGCTGCTGCGAGAACTGGGCAAGGAANGTGCAGGACCTAGGTCCTTCATCTTGTACACAGACTGCAGCAGACCCTTCACTGACTGGATAGCTGCCGGGCTGGGCGAGGCAATGAGCAGGTCATCAACATAGACCAACACTACAACGAACGGCTCTGAGGGATCGCTCAAGAAGAGCGCTGGATCGACCGTGCTGCGACGGTAGCCTCCCCGCTCGAGAGTCGAGGAGATCTCCATGTTCCAGCATCGCGGAGACTGCTTGAGCCCGTAGAGGGCCTTGCGTAGTCTCCAGACCTTGCTTGTGCCATCAGTAAAGCCAGGGGGCTGGATCATGTAGATCTCCTCATCGAGCTTCCCGTGCAGGAAGGCGTTGTTGACATCCATCTGCTCCAGTTCCCAGTCGTGCTGGGCGACGAGACTTAAGAGTGCTTGAGTCGTAGTGTATCTCCCGATCGGAGCAAAGGTCTCATCAAAGTCAACGCCGGGGATCTGGGAGAATCCCTTTGCTGTGAGACGTGCCTTGTACCGGTCGACAGTTCCATCGGGCTTCAGCTTGCGCCGAAGGACCCATCGGGCGGAGACTGCCTTGCGACCTGCAGGCAGATCCACCAGTTCAAAGACTCCATGATCTTGGAGGGCTGTGAGCTCCTCTTGCATGGCCTTCTCCCAGAGGTCAGCGTCTGCTGCCTCACGAGCCTGCCGGACAGTGGTGGGCTCAGGAGGGAGAGCAGGGAGGCCAGCGGCCGCAAAGCATGCGGCGACATAAGCAGCGACGGAAGACTCAAGAGCACTGTGAAACTTGTGGGCTACAAGAGCATAGCCAACTGCAGAGTTTGGGTGCACGACACTCACAGATAGGCCCAGTGCGTCAAGGCCGGTGGGGCACGCTGACGGACCAGCTGTGGAGGGTGTGGCTCTAGAGCGAGTGACTCGCTGAGAGGCAGTGGATGAGCCTGCCGGGAGAGCCTCAGTAGGCGCTCTAGAGGAGGAGGGCTGAGAGGAGGGAAGAGCACGAAGTCTCCCCCCACGAGTATAAGGCTCTGGGCAAGGGGGCCGAGCCTGAGGCTCACCGCCTGCAGTGGTGTCAAGCACCGGAGAAGCTGCAGGGCCCGGGGATGAGGTGGAAGTGGAGCGAGCAGTGGACTGTGCGGGAGTGGGTGCCGAGTGTGAGGACTCGGGGATGGCGGTAGACGACAAGGGCACAGGACTGCTGGCTGAGGACCGGGGTGACTCGGACTCCGGGGAGGGGGCTGAGGCCTCTGACCCGGAGGAGACTGAGTCCTCGTCACTGTCCGGAGGAGTGACAACAGGGGACGCTGTCTGAGGAGAAGACGTGAACGCACGGAGATCGGAGGCTGGAAGAGACCCACCCCCCCNAGCGAGCAGCAGCCTGCTGCTCGCTGCAGACAGCGGGCTGCTGCCCGCTGACAAGGAGAAAAGAAGAAAAAAAAAAAGAAAAAAAGGCAACAAGAAAAAAAATCCCCCACCCCCGCAGCCCGCTGCAGCAACCCGCCGCAGCAGCGAGCAGCTGCTGCAGCACGCAGCAGCCGCAACAGTGGGCGGCAGCAGCAGCACGTGGCTGCAGCAGCGCACAGCCGCAGCGGCGAGCTACAGCAACCACCGCAGCCGCAGCAGCTCGCAGCAACAGCAGCTGCGGCTGCAACTGCAGCAGCCACAGCAGCAGCAGCAGCAAGCAAGCAGCAGCAGCAGCAACAGCAGCAGCAGCAGCAGCAAGCAAGCAGCAGCAGCAGCAGCAGTAGCGGCAGAAACTGCAGCAGCGGCAGCAACCACAGCAGCAGCAACAGCAGCAGCAGCAGCGGCAGTGGCTGCAGCGGCATCAGGAGCAACAACAACAGCATCGACCCCAACGTCCACCGCTGCTGAAGTCAGCACTCCTCTGCTGATGTCACTGCTGACGTCACTGCTGACGTCATCAACAAAAAAAAACAAAAAAAAAACAAAAAAGGGGGAAAGGATAGCAAACAAGGGACAGTGAGTAATGGAAGGGAGTCCTGATGAGGGGTCCTCCTCTGCTGGGGGGACCCCTACCCCTCCCTTCTTGCAACGACTGCTGCAGCAACAGCAGCAGCACCCGCCGCCGCTTCAGCAGCAGCAGCCGCCGCCGCTGCAGCAGCAGCAGCCACCGCCGCTGCAGCAGCAGCAGCCGCCGCCGCTGCAGCAGCAGCAGCCACCGCCGCTGCAGCAGCAGCAGCCGCCGCCGCCGCAGCAGGAACAGCAGCAGCCACCGCCGCTGCAGCAGCAGCAGCAACTGCCACCGCCGCTGTAGCAGCAGCAGCGGCAGCCACCGCCACTGCAGCAGCAGCAGCCGCCGCCCCTGCAGCAGCAACAGCAGCAGCCACCGCCGCTGCAGCAGCAGCAGCCGCCACCCCTGCAGCAGCAGCAGTCGCCGCCCCTGCAGCAGCAGCAGCCGCCGCCCCTACAGCAGCAGCAGCCGCCGCCCCTGCAGCAGCAGCTGCCGCCGCCCCTGCAGCAGCAACAGCCGCCGCCCCTGCAGTAGCAGCAGCCAACAATGCCGCTGCAGCAGCAGACACCGCCGCTGCAGCAGCAGCAGCAGCCGCCGCCTTTGCAGCAGCAGCAGCAGCAGCAGCCCACTGGCAACGTTGGCGGCCACCCTGACCCTCTCGCTGCTCTTCAGCANCCCCCCCAAGCCGACGAAGCGAGGAGAGAGACGACGGAGGTGGGACATGGGACAGGTCACGGGGAAAGACATCCTCAAAGAAGAGAGCGTCACGCGACTCGATGACACGGGAACGGTCGGGGTCCCAGAAACGCCACGCCTTAGACATGGCAGAGACGCCAAGAAACGTGCAGAGGCGCGCACGAGGACTCAGCTTGCCATCACGAGAGTCCTCCGGCAACCAGAGAGCAGCCACACAGCCCCACACACGAGCCAGGCGAAGGTCAGCACGGCGGCCATACCAGCGCTCAAAGGGGGTGATGTGGCGGGGAAGGGGACCGTGGGGAACACGGTTCCATACCCAGGTCATGTAGCACATGGCCTCGAATGAAAAGACGGACGAGAGTGAGGACTCGCTGAGGAGAGTACGAACTCCATCAGCGAGGGTGCGATTCCAGCGTTCCGAGACACCGTTCTGCTGGGGTGTGTAAGGTGCCGAGGGCTCCATACACACCCCACGAGAGGTGAGGAAGCGAGCGGTGGGACCCATGAACTCGCCCCCGCGGTCACAGCGAAAGACTTTGAGCCGGCGGCCACAAGCCAGTTCGGCCTGTGGCAGCCAGGACTCAAGGGTGGAGCAGACGTCACTCTTTTCCCGAAGGGCAAAAACCCAGCGCATTCGAGAGAAATCGTCTGTGAGACAGAGGACATAACGTCCGACACCCCCAAGGGCGTCATGGGCAAGGGGTCCCATGACATCAGCGTGTAGGAGATCAAGTGGGTGAGACGTGCGAGACTCAGAAGTGGAGAATGGGGAGCGATGCATTTTGCCTTGAGCACAGTCGAGACAGTCAGTGGGGCAGGGTGCAGGGAACGTGCTGGCATCAAGGCCATTTGCAGGCATGTCCCGAAGTAGACTGTCAATGGCAGCAGTGTGAATGTGACAGAGACGACGATGGAGCAACTGTGCATGTGCACGAGTGAGGGAACGGGCCACATGAACAAGAGCAGTCGTGGAGGGATGAGGTGCAAACGAGGGTACGCGGAACAGACGGTCACAGCGAGTGCCTCGCAGTAAGACACGACCAGTGTTGCGATGCATGACAGAGGCAACACCACGGCTGGATGAGAAGTCCATGCCCTGGTCGTCGAGAGTCGTAACAGACAGCAGACTGAGCTCAAGAGCAGGCACATAGAGAACGTCAGGGAGGAAGAGCTCCCCCCTAGGGCCAACGAAGCGGACGACACCGACCCCCTGTACAGGGAGAAGGTGGCCAGAGCCAGTGCACACAAAGCGAACAGAACCAACAGGACCCAACGACACAAACGCTGAACGACAGGAAGTCATATGGTGGGTGGCTCCTGAATCAAGGATCCAGAAGCCACCCGTCATACGGACAGATGCAGGGTCACGACTCACAGGAGCGATGGCAGAACGTGGAAAGAGACGCTCGCCACAAGCAGCAAGGCAACGAGGGAGACTGTACGACTGCCAATCCTCAATCCATGGGACATCATCTGGGGGACACCCCTGAACATGACCGGAGGGGGGTCCACGAAGAGACAAGTCAACAGCACACGCAAGGCCCTCCTCGATTGAACGTACACTCTCACCTCCCTGATCACGGAGGTGACGCTGGTGGATGGCGTGAGAGAGCGCAGAGTCCAACTGGCGCTCGTCCTCAGGGGGTCCGGTGATGAGTGCGGTGGAGGTGTGTGGCTGGGGACCAGGAGTGCGGGACGCCCATGGTGGAGGTGAGTAGAAGCCGGAAGGAGGCCCGAAGTAGACAGGACCTCCAAATCCCGGGGGCCAACCCCAGGGTGTAGGTGGAGAAGGTGCAGAGAGGACAGTGCTGTAGGCAGCTGCTGCAGGGGATGGTGAAGACGTGTGCGTGGAGCTACGACTGGACCCCGCGGAGGTGGAGGAGCGGGCAGAGCCTCCACCTGACCCTGAAGAGCGTGCCCAGTGAGCACGCATGGCTGAGGCCAGGCGTGCATCATCTGGTGGTTCAGGGCACTTGGGCGCTGCATGACCAGCGGCGCCACAGTTCCAGCAAGTGACAGTGCTGGAGGAGGAGGAGTGAGATGCTGTGCTATCAGAACCGCGGCCTTTTCCCCCTTTCCCCTGTCCTCCACCGCCAGAGCCACCTCCTCTGCCTTTACCTTTGTTGNAAGGTGGAGACGGAGGATAAGCTGGAGGCTGATGAGGTAGAGGAGGAGGGAAGTGCGGTGGTCACTGCTGCAACAACTGCACGGTGGATGCGTTTGTTCTGCAAGGAGCTCCACCAGTCAGTGAGGCGCTGGGAGGTGAACTCCCACAAAGCCCCAATCCCAGGGGGTGCGTCAGCGGGAACAGGCATTGCCGCCAGACGCTCCAACTCTGTGGCCTTCACTTCGCGAAAGATGTCGCTGAGTTCAGGGATGAGACTGTTGACGATAGAGAGGACAGCGGGGAGTTGGCCTGGGGCGGCTTTGCCGAGGTCACGCAGCAAGCGCAGACTGCGAGCCCAGTAGGCGTTAGCAGTCTCGTCAGCACGCATGGAGAGCGTGTTGAACTGGACGGTGAGGACGCTCTGTGCCGCGTGACCAGTGACTGTCGTGCGCCGCTTGATCAGGGCATAAGCCCCGACCGGGTCAGCGGGAGTGCGGCGTGCAGTGTCAGCATTGTATGATCCAATCTCATCAGTGAGATCGTCTGGTCCAGCGCGAATGAGGGCTCGGACTGCTCGCGCTGACTCAGAATCGACAGGCACAAAAGGTGGGACAGCAGAGGGATTTGGTGCATGGTAGTATTCCCAGAGTTGTTCTCCTTGTGCCCAGGCACTAAAACGAACCTCCCAAGAGTGAAAGGTGAGACTGGGTGTGAAGTGAGGTGGAGTGGAATCAAAGTCAGGCTTGCGTTGCACTGTTGAGGCAAGCGCTTTGGCTGTAGCAGCGCTAGTAGCTGCGGCGACTACAAGTGGATCAGAGGTAGATGTGCCAACGGCAGTGGAAGCGGAAGCGGGAGAAGTGGAAAAGGCGGCAGCAATGCTAGCGGACTGAGTGCTGCGCAGTGTTGGCTTTAGGCGATTCAGAACCAAGTCAGCAATGTGGTCGGCGAATGTCTCTTGATCAGCCTGCTCAGCCTTAAGTTTTTCCTCAGCAGCCCGCTTAGCACTAAGAGCTGCCTGTAATGCAGTGCGCTCACGCTGAAGCTCAGCCTGCAGCGCTGTGTATTGGTCATCGTCAACTGGCATTGTGCCAGCGACGTGACACTGCCGAAAAAATTTTGGCAGAGTTTCCCTTGCCCGAGTGGGCGTGGGAAGCAAAAGATCGGTGTTGAAAATGCGCTGCAAGGCAACAACCTGAACGCACAAACACGCCAACACAGGGAAGGCAAAGAGTGCGGAGGTACAAGAAAGGCAGGCTCACCACGCACTGCGGTGCAGAGAGAACAGTGGTGGCAGTGCTGCAGCAGCTGAGGAGGAGACGGCTGCGACAAAGGACGATGTGGTGACGACGAAGCAGGCTACACCTGTCAGAGCTGCACCTGACAGAGCGACGACGACAGCACCGATCAAAATCAACAGTTGTAGATGCCGAGTGACTGATGATGATGTGGATGACAGAGAGACTGCCTGTGCTGTGGAGATGTCAGCAGAGCCAACTGCATTGGAGAGTGCTGTGGCTGCTGAGGCTGCGGCGGATGCAACTGCGTCTGCTGCTATAGCAACCTGAGTGGCTATGTTGACCGCAGAGGCCGCCAAGGGTCCCTGGTCAACCGCTGCAGTATATGCGTCAACGGCTCGACCTGTAGCAGTGCTGGCTGGTGCACGTGAGGCACGTGCTCTGGCTGCAAGGGTAGTGGCAACGGCAGCGCTGGACGAAAGGATAGCCAGCAATGCTGAGAGAATGTCAAGGGACGGAATGGGCTCTGCAGCAGATGTGGTTGGGGATGCAGCACGACGCAGAGCGGAGGCCTCAGATGCTGCCGCTGCAGCAGGTGGAGTTGCACCACGAGGAACAGAACGGCGGTGTTGCGGTCGCGTCCTATGGGAAATGGGTGGTCTTACCAGAGAGTGAAGAGGTCGGTGGCTGTTTTGTGGTGCTGTTGCCAAATGGTTCAGCGACGTTGGCGTGTCGTCGTCGGCTGATTGACAGCGCGTTGCGTAGTCCCTCGCGTCCGCCCACGCGTAGTGATCAGCGGGATCGTAGTCTTCACCGGGATGATACCCCGGATTGCTGCGACGCACCCTCGACCACACCTCTCTCTCCCCTCTCTCCTCGTAGTATGCAAGCTCCTCGTCAGTGTTTGCACCGTCCTGAGCCACTGTTGACGACGGAGGTGCTGGCTCGATCTCAGGTGGAGACGCCAGTGTACAGATTGATGGGCTGCCTCGGGGCAGCCCGCGGTGGCTAAGAGCACGCTGGGTTCAAGTCTGGCTGCAGGGTTGGGGCTAAGGTCACGGCTGTGAGAGCAGCGGTTGCACAGAGTGGCGGATGCTGCGGCTACCCAGACTGCCACCTCTGCAGGATTGGGGCTGAGGTCACGGCTGTGAGAGCAGCAGTTGCCCAGAGTGGCGGCCGCTGCTGATGTCCAAGCTGCTGCGNCGTTAGACCGTCACTTACGCTGCTGCTGCTGTTGCTTGGTCCGCCACGGCCCTATGCCGTGGCTTGAGCGGGGTTGCCCATCGCTCGATATGAGAAGCTGCTCAAAGTGGCAGCTGTTGCTGCTGCCTAAGCTGCCCACACCTCGTGCTGAGATGCACGAGTGTTATGCAAGCGGCTGTACAGAATGACCGCCGCTGCTGCTGCTGCTGCTTAGGCCGCCGCTGTCTCGCACTGTGGCTTATGGGGAATCACCAGGCGCTTAGCGCATGAGGTTCATGAGGTCCCAGGACGTCGTGGCGGGACGGACAGCCCTCCTGCTCTGATACCAGTAGGTAGGCGCAGTTTCTGTGCCAGCAAGGAAGTAGATGACAAGCAACAGAATACGCCATGGATCGGGGAACGCTAACGACTTAGAAAAATAGAGTCACAGCTAGATTAGCGAGAGTGAGTGTGAGCGAGGTGGTGAGAGCCAGTTGACCGGGCCACCCACGCGAGGCTATCGTCGTGGGGCCCGGACGCCACCCAGGGATCGAACCCGACCCTGGAGCGAACGAGCTCCAGGCGGTTTCTCACACTTCGGCACAAGCCGGACGTGTGGTCCCAAGGGATCAGCAACCCGGTTCACNAGCAGCACCTGTCGTGTCAGCTGACCCTTCCGAGCCGACAGCCCCTGTCACGTCCGCTGGCCCCTCCGGGCCAGCAGCGCCTGTCGCATCTACTGGCCCTTCTGGGCCTGTAGCTCCTGTCGCGTCCGCTGGCCCCTCCGGACCAGCAGCCTCAGTCACGTCCCCTTGTCCCTCCGAGCCGACAGTCCCTGTCACGTCCGCTGGCCCCTCCGAGCCAGCAGCGCCTGTCGTGTCTACTGGCTCCTCTGGGCCGATTGACTCCCCCGGACCAGCGGCGCCTGCCACTTCCACTTGCTCCTCCGGACCAGTTGCCCCGTCCGCCTCCGTTGACACGTCGGACTCAGGATCGTCCTCGGTCCGACCGCGCTACACGCGTGGCCCAGGCGGCAGCCTCCGACCTCGTCCGACAGTAAGAGGCCAGACCGTCGCTCCGCGTCCCGGAGCACCTCGACCCCCTGTAGCCCCCCGTGTCTCCTCCACTCCCACGGTCGTGAGTGGGGACCCTGGCACAAAGGCTCTCGGCCTGTCCACTTCCGCCATCATCGCAGACCTTCATCCAGGTTCTGCACTGGGCTACGCCATGCTTCATCACGAGCATCGGCATGCTGTTGTGGCTGCACTCGCCCGCATCCCACCTGGGGCTCGTGATGCACACGCCCTTNCCCGACCCTGGAGCGAACGAGCTCCAGGCGGTTTCTCACACTTCGGCACAAGCCGGACGTGTGGTCCCAAGGGATCAGCAACCCGGTTCACCACTCTAGGAACATGCAAGCATGCAATCAACTAACAGGCATGCATTCCCACAAGTTGTATCCCCTTCTAGTATGAGTGCATTACTAAACTAAGGCATGCGACAAGACTGGTGTTGAAGCCACAAATTGGCAGCTTGAGGGAGGCACATCCTCTGTGTTCTTCATGCTGCACCACAGTCTTGCACCATGTAGCCTTAATCCAGATTAATCACCTGCAGTGGTGAGATGTGTGTGTGAATGGAGACAAGAGGGCACTTGCGTGTGTTCGTGACAATAACCAACATGTGGACACCGAGGGGCGGGTCCATTCCTGTGTGGGAGGAATGTAACGCTAGTATGTCATGTGGCTTGAACAGGTCATGGCTTGTGGTACGACTTGAGGGTCGGAGACCCTCAAGTACCGCGGTTTTGGCCTAGTGGGCCAAGCTTCCGATCNCCTGAGGCTGCACATTGGGATGCTGCCTGCGCCGAGGAGCTCGCTGCCATCCGACAGCACCACGTGTTTGACCTCGTCGACCTTCCTCCAGGTCGGAAGGCCATCGGTGCCAAGTGGGTCTTTCGGCGCAAGTGGAAGCCTGACGGGTCCTTGGACAAGTACAAGGCCCGACTTACAGCAAAGGGGTTCGTGCAGGTCCCTGGAATCGATTACGACCAGATCTTCGCCCCAGTCGGTCGGTTCTCCACTAGTCGGGCGCTCTTCAGCCTGGTTGCCCAGCATGGGTGGGAGCTGCATCAGATGGAAGTGAGCAACGCATTCCTCCACGGATCATTGGAGGGTGAGGAGCTCTACATGACGCAGCCCCCAGGCTTNTTGGCAGCTTGAGGGAGGCACATCCTCTGTGTTCTTCATGCTGCACCACAGTCTTGCACCATGTAGCCTTAATCCAGATTAATCACCTGCAGTGGTGAGATGTGTGTGTGAATGGAGACAAGAGGGCACTTGCGTGTGTTCGTGACAATAACCAACATGTGGACACCGAGGGGCGGGTCCATTCCTGTGTGGGAGGAATGTAACGCTAGTATGTCATGTGGCTTGAACAGGTCATGGCTTGTGGTACGACTTGAGGGTCGGAGACCCTCAAGTACCGCGGTTTTGGCCTAGTGGGCCAAGCTTCCGATCCGTTTGCTACAGATGACAATTGACAAGGTCACAACACAAATACATGTCGAGGCACACGGTGGGTGACGCACGTGGCAGGGCTAGTTTGCCCTCAAACCCGGCCCAAAACCACTGTTTTGGCCGTAAACTCAGTGCACATACACACGAAGGCAGAACGTTCTAAACTTATAGATGCAGAGTCTCGAGCCGGACACAACAGTTGCACATGCACGGGCCGGACATCGAGATGTAGACACACCATGCAAAAAATACAAAATCGGGCCCAAGGCCAGTCCACCGAGAAAGCTATAGAGGCTACTAAAGGAGAGGAGAGTTGGTGTGGGGTGTGAAACCATGCAAGTTACCTCTTGGCTTGGTGGAAGGGCTCTGAGCTATCCCATTGTCATACATTCTTGCATAGTGAGTACTTCCCGGAAGTGCCTCTGCTCTTGCGCCTCTTCGCCTACACCTCTTTGCATGCACCTCTCTGCCTGCGCCTCTAATAAGGCGCATCTACGCATCCTCTTCTACATCTGCGCCTCTTCCCTTGCGCATGTGCGTATGTGCCTCTGCACATGCGCCTCTGTGCATGTACTCTCCTCCTACATCTTCACGCATGTGCCTCTGCGTTTGCGCATCTGTGCTTGCGCCTATGCACCTGCACCTTTGTGCATGCGCCTTTGTGCCTATGCCTCTGCGCCTCCGCCTCTGTCCCCGTGCCTCTACACATGCACCTCTAAAACTTTTCATTTGCGCCTGATTCTATGCGTCTGCACCTCAGTGCCATTCCTTCTGCACTTGCACCTCTTTGCCTGTGCCTCTTCACCTATGGCTGTGCACCTGTGCCTCTGCGCCTGTGCCTCTAATCTAGACCTCTGCGCTTGTGCCTCTACGCCTGCGCCTCTGCCCCTACGCCTATAAACCTACGCCTCTACTTCTGTGCCTCTGCTCCTGCACCTCTATATGTGCGCGTCTGCTCCTGTGCCTCTACGCCTGCAACTCTGCCCCTTCGGCTCTATGCCTTTGCCTCTACGCCTTTGCCTCTGTGCCTATGCTTTTGCACTTTGATAATGTGCTTGCGCCTTTGGGCTTGCGCCTCTTCACTAGCACCTCTTTGCATTCGCCTACTCGCCAACGCCTCCTTACATGTGCCTCTCCGCATGTGCCTCTGCCCGTGCGCCTTTGTGCCTACGCCTTTGTGCCTGCGCATCCATGCCTGTGCCTTTCCATCTTTGCCTCTGCATATGCGCCTTTGTGCCTGCACCTCTGCACCTGTACTCCTGCGCCTGTGCCGATATGCACACATGCGCCTCTACACTTGTGGCTCTATGCATGCCCCTCAGCGCCTCCGCCTCTGCAGCTTTGCCTCCACGCTTGCGCCTATGCACTTGCACCTATGCGCATGCGCCTCTGGGACTACGCCTCAATGCCTGTGCCTCTGTGGTTGTGCCTCTCCACCTGTGCCTCTACAATTTTGGCTCTATGCCTACACCTTGATGCCTTCGCTTCTGTGCTTGCGCCTCTGCACCTACACCTTTGTGCCTGTGCCTTTGTGCTTGCTCTCTAAGCCTACGCCTTTGCTCCTATGCCTCTGTGCCTGTGCCTCTATCCCTGTGCCTCTGCGTCCTCGCCTTTGCGCCCGTGCCTCTGCGCATGCACCTCTACGCATGCGCCTTTGCCCATTTGCCTATGCGCTTGTGCTTATGCGCCTGCACCTTTTATGTCTAAGTCTCTGTGCCTGCACCTCTTAGCTTGTAACTTTGTGCCTGTGCGTCTATGCCTACGCTGCAGTACCTACTCTGCTACGCTTGCGCCTCTACGCCTGTGCCATTCCGTCTGGCCTTGTGCCCCTATGCCTCTGCGCCTCCACCTCTAACCCTACGCCACTACGCATGTGCCTTTATCCATGTGCCTCTGCGCCTGCGCCTCAAGGCCTACGCCTGTGCACCTGTGCCTCTACAGATGCGCATCTGCGCCTGTGCCTTTGATCCTACACCTTTGTGCCTGCGCCTTTGCACTTGCACCTTTCATCCTGCACCTCTTCCCTTTGACACCGCGCCTTTTCCTCTGTGCATGTGCCTTTGCGCCTACACGTCTACGCCTACGCCTTTGTGCTTACGCCTTTGCGCCTCTGCTTCTGCACTTTTGCCTCTGCGCCTACGCCTCTTTGCCTACGTCTCTACGCCTGTACCTCTACGCCTGCATTTCTGCGCCTGCACCTCTTTGCATTGTCACCATGCCTGTGCCTCTGCGCCTGCACCTCTGCACGTGTACCTCTGCGCCTGTGCTTTGCGCCTGTGCCTCTACATATGCGCCTCAGCACTTGCACCTTCATAACTTCACCTCTGATTCTCTCCCTCTATGTGTGATCCTATGCACCTGCGCCTTTGTGCTTGTGCCTCGGCAGTTGCGCCTCTTTGCCTGTGCCTCTTCTCCTACACCAATGTACTTGTGCCTTTGCGCCTGCCCCTCTGACCGGTGCATATGCACCTGCTCCTTTACGCCCGCGCATCTTCCCTTGTGCCTTTGTGCCTGTGCTTCTGTTTCTGCACCTTTGCTCTTGCGTGTCTGAGCCTGCGTATCTACACGTGTGCCTCTGTGCCTACAACTTTGCCCCTACAGCTATATGACTACGCCTCTACTGCATGCGCTTGTGTCCATGTGCCTACACGCTTTGACACTTTTCCTACGCCTTTGGGCGTGCACCTTTGTGCAGGCACCTCCTTGCATGCTCCTCCTTGTATGCGCTTCTCTGTTTGCTTCTTTGTGACTGCTGATCTGTGCCTGTGCTTGTGCACCTATGCCTTTGAGCTTGCACCTCTGCGCCTGTGCCTCTATGCATGCGCCTCTAGGCTTGTACCTCTATGCATGACCCTCAGTGCCTGTGCCTATGCGCCTTCACCTCTGCGCATACGCCTCTGCGCATGTGCCTCTGTGTTTGTGCCTATGCGCATGTGTCTCTGAATTACTAGCCTCTGCGCTTGCACATCTTTGCCTGTGCCTCACTGCATGTGCTCTAGGCTTGTGCCTCATGGCATGTTCCTTTGTTTGTGTACCTCCGTGCCCGCGCCTCTACGCATGCTCCTATGCGTATGCGCCTCTACCCCTGCGCTCTGCATCTGGCCCTATGCACCTATGCCTCTACACCTATGCCTCTCACCCTACGCCTCCGCGCTTGTCCCTCTGTGCCTGCACCTCTGCACTTGTGTCTCTGCACCTGTGCATCTTCCCCTGTGCCTCTGAGACTATGCCTCTGCTCCTAAACCTTTGCTCTTGTGCCTCTGCAATTATATGTCTGTGCTTGCGCATCTGCGCTTGTGCCTCTGCTCCTACAACTTTGCACCTGCACCTCTATTCCTATGCCTCTGCGCTTGAGCCTTTGCACCTATGCCTTTGAGCTTCAACCCGCTCCTTGTGCCTGTGGGTGTGCATCCCTATGCCTACGCCTCTTCCCTTGTGCCTCTTCGCCTATGCCTCTGTTCCTTTGCCTCTGCTCCTACGCCTCTGTACCTATGCCTATGCACTTATGCCTCTGCACCTGCGCCTCTGTGCCTGCACCTCTATGCATGTGCCTTTATGTCTGCGCCTCTGTGCATGCGCCTCCGTGCCTTCGTACCTGTGCCTGTGCCTATGCACATGCACGTCTATGCTTGTATCTCTGAGTCTACACCTCTGTGAATGCACCTCTGTGCATGTACCTCTGAGCCTATGCCTTTGTGCCTACGCCTCTGTGCCTACGCCTCTATGCATGCACCACAGCGCCTGCACCTCTGCAACCTTACCTCTGTACCTGCACCTACACCTATGTATCTGTGCCTATGCATATGTGCCTCTACACCTGTGCCTCTGTGCTTGCACCTCTGCTCTTGCGCCTTTGCGCCTACGCCTCTTTGCCTGCGTCTACGCCTCTATGCCTGCGCCTCTGTACTTGTAACTGTGCGCCTGTGCCTCCACGCATGCACCTCTACACCTGTGCCTCTACGCCTACGCCTCTGTGCCTATGTCTATGTTCCTACACCTCTACGCCTTTGCCTTGGAGCCTATGCCTCTACACCTGTGCCTCTGCGCTTGCGCCTCTGCGCCTGTGCCCCTACACCTAAGCCTCTGCAGTTGTAGCTCTGCGCCTGCGCTTGTGCGTCTATGCCTATGCGCATATGCCTTTGGGCCATCACCTTTGCGCATGTGCCTCTGTGCTTGTGCCTCTGCGCTTGCGCCTCTACACGTGCACCTTTGCGCCTGCACGTCTGCGCCTGCAACCCTGCGCATCGCCCTTAGTGCCTGCACTTCCGTGCCTGCGACTCTGTCCCTGTTCCTCTGCACCCGCTTCTTTGTCCTAGCACTTGTACGCCTGTGCCTGTGTGCCTATGCTTGTGCAGCTGCGCCTCTTCGCTTGTGCCTCTACATCTGCGCCTTTGCGCCTACACCTCTGCGCCTACAACCCTGAGTATGGCCCTCAGTGCCTGCGCTTTTGTGCCTGTGCCTCTGTGCCTGGGCCTCTTTGCCTACGCCTCTGTGCCAATGCCTACTGCTCTGCGCCTACAGCTCTGCACCTGCACCTTTGCACCTAGGCCTCTACGCCTGTGCCTTAGTGCATTGTCCTCTACGCCTGCGTCTCAATGCTTGACCCTCTACACCTACTCCTTTGCACCTACACCTCTATGCATGCAACTCTATGCTTGCACCTGTGCATTACCACCTCTACGCCTGTGCTTGTGCAACTACACCTCTGTGTCTACGCCTCTATGCCTGCGACTATGTGACTGGTCATCTATTCTTGTATCTTTGGGCCTGCGTCTCTGCGCTTGCGCCTCTGCACATATGCCTATATACTTGCGCATCTGTACCTGTGCCTCTACATATACGTCTCTGTGCCAGCGCCATTGCGACTGTGCCTTGTCTACGTCTGTGTTTCTGCACCTAAGCCTCTATGCCTGTGCCTCTCCACCTGCACCTCTGCACTTGAGCCTCTGCACCTGTGCCTCAACGCCTATGCGTCTTCACCTTCAGCTCTACGCCTACAGCTTTGTCCCTGTGCCTCTACCACTGCCCCTCTATGCCTGCGCCTTCGGGTCTGCGTCTGGGCCTCTGCTCCAATACTTCTATACCTGCGCGTCTGTGCCTGCGTGTCTAGCCCAACGCCTCTGTGCCTACAACTCTACACCTGTAGCTCTATGCATGTGCCTTTGCGCAAGCGCCTCTGTGCTAGAATCTGCACCTGAGCCTCTCTGCCTGCGCCTCTGTGCCTACTCCTTTGCTCCTGCATCTCTACGCCTAAGCATTTGGGCCCATGCCTGTGCATGCCCCTCTGTGCCTCCGTCCTTGCACCTGCACCTCTGCGCCTGCACCTCTATGCCTACGCCTCTCTACCTGTGCCTCTGTGCCAGTGCCTCTCTGCCTGCACCTCTGTGCCTGACCCTCTACGTCCACACCTCTGCGCGTGCGCCTCCTCACCTGTGCCTCCATGTATGAGCCTCAACATTTGGGCCTCTATGCGTGCGCCTCTGCGCCTGCCTCTCTATTCCTACGCCTATATGCTTCCACATCTAGGTATGTTCCCCTACGCTTATGCCTCTATACCTCTGCCTCTAAACCTGCATTTCTGCCCCTGCACCTCAACACTACTATTCTGCATTTGCACCTCCAAGCATGTGCCTCTAGATGTACACCTCTGGGCCTGCGCCTATTCTCCTACGCCTCTGTTCCTACACCTCTGCGCCCTTGCCTCTGTACCTGAACTCTGTGGTCTTCAACACCCAACACCCTCCTTGTGTCCACGGCAACATCGCTTCCCTCAGCTCCCACTACCCCCACAGTTTACAAAGAGGCAGTGACTGGCCCTCACGCATCAGAATGGTGGGCATTCATTGTCAGTGAACTCGCTTCCTTCAACGTCGCTGCCTTTGGAACCCATGTACCACAACTAGCTCAAACCAATGTTGTAGGTAGAAAATGGGTATTCCGCGTCAAAATATACCTGATAAACCCATAGAGTTGAAAGCTCGGTACGTGGCAAGGGGGTTCTCTATGTGCTATGGGATTGACTTCTTTGCCACTTTCTCACCTACCGAACTTACTACACTGTGCACCCTACTCCACACTGCAACTTCTTGCAATATGGAGATGCATACCATGGATGTGTCGACAGCCTTTCTCCAAGGGGATCTGCATGAGATCATCTATCTCGCATGCCCTCGAGGGTATACATCAGATAATCCAGAATCTGTTTGGAAACTACATCGACCTGTTTATTGTTTGAAGTAGATACCTCGCAAGTGGCATGAATAAATCCATGCTACTCTCCTTGACATTGCCTTCACAGCATTGGCTACTCATCCCACCCTATTCCTGCACTCCGAATTGGACAAGGGCACGTATATCCTAGCCTATGTCAATGACCTTGGCCTGGCCTCCACAAACCCTGATGGTCTCATAACTCAAATCAGCCCACCTTAATTGTTTCTCCATGAAAGATCTAGGAGAACTGACACATTACCTGGGGATCAACATTCGTGGAGACAGAAAATTGTCTCATCACACTGTCACAAGAACCTTGCAATAATTCTCTCTTGGAGCATTTTTTTCTGGAGCACAACGAGGGAGTAGCCATTCCTATGACTGTTGACCACAAGATCATATATCCAGCATACTAAGTCAACTCTCCATCCCATGAACCATACCCTGAGCTTGTCGAGTCCTTGATGTATGCCATGGTCTGCACACGCCCAGACCCTGGTTTTCCTCTCAACATGTTCTCATGCTACGTTGCCAATGGTAAGTAGAGCGATCATCACTGGAATGCAACTAAGTATGTGCTAAGCTATTTCAGAGACACCTCCTCCTATTACCTGGAGCTTGGTGTTACAGGACCCATTCACTTCAAAGGGTACAATGACTCCTCTTGGGCAGATAATCAAGCCAACGGACGATCCGCTCAAGGGCATAGTTTCCACCTGAGATCTGGCCTGACCAGTTGGCAATTGACACAGTCATTCTCTGTGTCCCTCTCCTCCTGCAAAGACGAACTCTACACAGGTACCATGGCCTCTCAAGAAGCACTGGAGAACCTGCTGGAGGAGCTAGGACATCCGCAGACTCTACCTGTACTATAGTGTGACAATAAGAGCACCATTGCTCTGACTCAGAATCCAGTACTCCATGCATGGACTAAGCACATTGAGCTTCACTAATTCTTCCTGCTTGTTGAGTCCTAGTTGCCCCCTAGTTGCTCCCTAGTTGTTCCCTAGTTGTGCCATAGTTGCACCTTTGTTGCACCCTAGTTGCACCCTAGTTGCGCGCTAGTTGCACCCTAGTTGTACCCTACTTGCGCCCTACTTGTACCCTAGTTGCACTCTACTTCCACCCTAGTTGCAGCACCCGTGTATCCTAGTTTTGCCCCAGTTGTGCCCTTCTCGCCCCCTAGTTGCGGCCTAGTTGTGCTCTATTTGTATCCTCATTGCGTCCTATTTGCGTCCTTCTTGCACCCTAGTTATGGCCTCTTTAAGGCCTAGTTGCGTCCAAGTTTTATTCTTGTTTTGCAAACATGGGAGGCATGTCAATAACTTGTGGCTGACTTGTGGCTGAATTCCGGCTAACTTGTGGCTGACTTCAGGCTGACTTGTGGCTCATTTGTGGCTCACCTCTGGCTTACTTGTTACTGACTTGTGACTAACTTGTGGATGACTTGTGGCTGAATTCTGTATGCATTGTGGATGACGTGTTGCTAACCTTTCACTGCCTTGAGTTGTATGTAGTTGAACGGAGCTGTAAGGAGTTGTACAAAATTGTATGGAGTTGTACGGAGATGTACACAGTTGTATTGAGTTGTATGGAGTTGTGCAGACTTGTACAAACTTTTACAGGGTTGTACAGAGTTGTACAGAGTTGTACGGAGTTAAGCATAGTTGCAAAGAGATTTACTGAGATACAAGGAGCTCTACAAAGTTGTAAGGATCTACACGGAGTTATACGGAGTTGTGTGGAGTCGTACGAAGTTGTATAGAGAAGCACAAATTTGTATGCAACTGTACCAATTTCTATAGAGATGTACGAAGTTGTACATGGTTTCATAGAGTTGTACTGAGTTATGCAGAGTTGTGCAGGGTTGTACGGAGTTTTGAAAAATCTGTATGGATTTGTACAGAGTTATACGGGGCTGTAAAGAGTTACACAGAGTAGTACAGAGTTGCACGGAGTTATGCAGGATTGTACCAAGTTGTAGAGACATGTATAGAGTTGTAGGCTGCAGAGGTTGTACATGCAGGATTGTACCAAGTTGTAGAGACATGTACAGAGTTGTTGTACATTGGTACAGAATCAAATGGAGTAGTATGGATTTGTGTGGAGTTGTATAGAGTTGTTTGAGACTGTATTCAGAAGAACAGTAATGTACTGAGTTCCAAGGAGTTGTCTGGAGTGATGCAGAGCTGTACGGGATTGTGCGGCATTATATGGAGTTGTGTAGATTTGTATAGAGTTGTACGGAGTTGTACATAGTTTAACAGACTTGAACAGCTAAGTGGAGTTGTAAGGAATTATACGGAGTTGTACAGAGTTGTACGGAGTTGTATGCAGTTTAATTTAGTTCACACGGAGTTGTACGGAGTTGTACAGAGTTGTACAGAGTTGTACCGAGTTGTGCGGTAGTGTACAAAGCTATACACAAGTGTACAAAGTGGTAAGGAGTTGTATGGAGTTGTTCCGTGTTGTACATAGTTGTGCGCAAATACACTGAGTTGTACGGAATTGTACAAAGTTCAACTGAGTTACACTGAGTTGTATGCAGTTTAATTTAGTTCCAAGAGTTAAATGTAGTTGTATAGATATGAACGGGGTTTTGCATAGATGAAAATAGTTATACAGAGTTGTATGGAGTTGTATGGAGCTGTACGATGCGGTATTGAGTTGTATAGAGTAGTACGGAGTTGCATGGAGTTTTACGGAGTTGTATGGAGTTGTACAGATTTATAAGGGGTTTACGGCATTGTGTCGAGCTGCACAGATCTGTACAAAGTTACAAGTTGTACAAAGTCTTACATATACTGTTCATAAAAAGGAAAATTGTTGAAATGCGGATGTGCGTGGATTATTGGGCATTGAACGACACTACCATAAAAGATTGCTACCCTCTTCCCTGAGCTGAAAAACTTTTTGACCAACCCGGAGTGGCCCAAATTTTTAGCAAAATCAACTTCTGTTGCGACTATCATCAGATACGCGTGGCAGACGTTGACATCAAAAAGACCGCGTTCCAAACTCGCTATGGGCATTTCAAGTTTATGGTAAACCAGTTTGGACTAACAAATGCCATGGTAACATTCATGGCAGCAATGAACAACATTTTTCACCCATACACCACCGAAACCTTGACGATTTTGTCGTGGTGTACCTCAACGATGTTCTGGTGTACAGCCGCACCCCAGAGGAGCACTATGGGCATCTTTGAAAGTTCTCAAAGTCTAGAAAGATATTAAATTTTCGAAAAAATCTCTGAGTGAGACATTGGTCGCCATTCAATCGAGTTTTTGGGAAAGGTCATTAACGGTGGACGGATCACCACGGGTCAAAAGAATTGGCATTAATTGTTGATTGGCCAACGCCAACCGATGTTAGATGAATTCAAGTTGTCCTCGACTTCTTCAATTATTGACGACAATCCATATAGGATTCCGCCCGGGTGTCAGCGCCTCTTTCCGACCTCACTCGAAAAGAAAACGAGTGGCTGTGAGAGACGGTGAACAAGAAGCGTTCACCTTTTTGGGGAATGGTCTGACCTTGGTGCCAGCCCTACGATTAGCCAATGCAACGGTCGACTACGTCATGGCTACATATGCGTAAGACCGAGCCATCGGCGTAGTCCTCCTACAAGACCACAGCAACAGCAAGCAACCGTTTGCCTACATGTCTCGAAAACTGCGAGGACCGGAACCAACTCCACCGTACACAAGGAGGAAATGTTGGCAATCGTACATGCATTCAAGACATGGCGGTGTTACCTTGAGTGCCGCCAATGCATCGTGTGCACTGACCACCATGCATTACAATATCGGAACACGCAGCCGAAACTCATTCGACGTCAAACCCGATAAATGGAGCTCCTTGAATCCAAGTTTGACTACGATATCAAATACCGGCCACACAAAATCAGCCCAGCAGACGCACTCAGCCGCCAACCAGATTTGATGCCTGAGGTGGCAATGCTGCAGCTGCACCGAGACCCATATCTTGAGCGCCTGTTTGCACTAGGCTACGATCAGCACGGCGGATATGACAAGGCAGAATTCTGGTTCGACGCACCCTATTGGCGACGACGATTCACTTGCCAAGTGGTCGTTCCCCCGAACGACGAACTTCACCGTATGTTGTACGAAGAATGGCACGACAAAGGACCAGGTGGACTCTTTGGAGAGGACAAGACGCTGAAGAAGTTAGCAAAAAACTATTGGTGGGACAAGATGCAATCCGACGTGGGGAACTTCTGCAAGTCGTGCGGCACATGTCAACGACAACAATCCCGTCGCACACGGTCACCCGGACTTCTCCAATTGCTCCCTATTCCGACAGAACCGTGGGCCTATATCTCCATGGACTTCGTCACTGGATCACCAGTCACACCCGAGCGATATGACGCAATCCTCGTGGTCGTCGACACGTTTTCCAAAAAGTCCCACTTCATCCCAACAACGATCACCGTCACCGCCGGGGGAACTACACGGATACTTCTTAACAACATCGTGCTATTACACGACGTACCGAGAACCATCACAAGCAATAGAGACGGTCGATTCACCAGCCATTTTTGGTGCAAACTGATGACTCGCTATGGCAGGATTATTGAACATTCGACGGCGTTTCATCCTCAAACTGACGGTCAAACCGAGCGGACCAATCAGACTCTCGAACAACTTCTCGGAACACTATGCAAACCTCTCTGGACGGATTGGGCACAAAAACTTCTGATCGCCGAAATCACATGTAATTTGGCAATCTCCACTGCAACAGGTAAAACTATGTTCAAAGTTGTGCATGGCAAGCTTCTCGCCACACCAGCCGGACTACAAAGTCGCAGCAACATTCCCGCGGTCGACGTTCACCACCAACACCTCTCCACCATTGAGGAGGAAACACGGCAAACCCTCACAAAGGCATAAGCAATGATGAAATGAGCAGCTGACCAACATCGCGGCGACGACATATTCACTACCGGCGAAAAAATCCTTCTCAGCTCGACAAACGTCAAACTCCGCAGATCCAACTGTTCGAAGCTCAAGCCCCGGTGGTTGGGACCGTTTGAGCGCATGCAAACCCTTGTGGTTGCGCGACTCAAACTCCCCAATACAAGGCAAGTTCATCCGGTGTTCCATGTCTGCAGATTAAAGCACTACCGGGACCCCGGAGAGAACTTCCCTGGCAGGGATGTGTGGATGGTGAAACTTGGTGTGACGAGGGAATGGAGAAGTGTGGGGCTAGGAACCAGAAAAGGCTTTGCATCATGCACAGAGTTTCAAACGCAAGTAAGAGTTGCGAGTAACGAGTAATAAAGTGTACGACTGCTAGCGGGCGAGGGAGAACGTGACGAGCTAGGAGCAGCGAGCTCCTCTTCGCTTGCACTACAAGGCACAGCAAAGCCTCAAACTCGAGCCTGCCGACAGAACTATCCTGCATGCTTGTACAGAGATAGGATTCTTCTGAGACAACCTAAGGGTCACAAACCCGGGTGCTTGCCCTGTTGTGCTTTGTGCCGTTCCTATACGATTTACTGTGACCACTCGGCCGTGTCCATACTCGTGCAGATCCCTGAGGCAGGCGGCCCTGGTGACACCGGCGCAACTACAGGTGGCGGACTACCCGCTTGGAGCTGACCGACCACTGTTCCAGAGCCCCAGATGTCATCGGGACTCCTTGCTGTGCCTTCTACGTCTTGCAGGCGCCTTTCGGCGGACTGGCCATGAGGCCCATTTGCATGTTTTTGCATTGTATACTCGCTGTCAGTCGATGGATGCATGCATGTGACCAGTCGTTGCGTCCGTCTTTTGATTCTGCACGTCTAGGTTTAGACGGCGTAGGATTCTGACATGTGTGCGCAGAGTTACGGCCAAAACAGTGGTTTTGGCCCGGTTTTAGGACAGCTCTTGGACTGCCGCGTGCGACACCCGCCGTGCGCCGCGGCAGGTATTTATGCCCTGGACCTGTTACTTGTCATTTCTCTCTGCATATGCTATATTGAAGCATTCTGACACTGTGTCCTGTGTCTCCTAGCCAAACCCTTGCCGTTGTGTGTACGACCTATGACTGTCGTCACCGTCTGACCAGGCACTGACACCCGGTCAACGGCTGTGTTGCTAGGAAGCTTCTACGCACTTTCTTATGGTATCAAAGCAGTGAGACAGTTCTCACTGAGCTGCGCAGCAGAGACGCAGCAGAGCAGCAGTAGTGAGAGTCACCGCTGTAGCAGAGTGTCTGGGACCTATTGGAGACAGCCGGTCGTCGTCAACGTACTCCACCTACCACGTGAGATCACAGCTACAGAGGCAGTAGCAGCGGCGTGCACCGCCACGTAGAGGTGTGTGGCGGCTGCGGTGCGTGTAGCCGCCCTCCCACAGCCGCAGCAGCAGAGCAGTAGCAACAGAGGCGGCGACGGCAGCAGTGCAGCAGCAGCGCAGCAGCAGCGTGGCAGCAGCGGCGGCAGCAGCAGCGCAGCAGCAGCGTTGGCAGGAGCAGTGCAGCAGTGGCAGCAGCACAGTAGCAGCAGCGGCAGTCGTGGCGGCAGCAGCAGCGCAGCAATGGCAGCAGCAGCAGCGCGCGGCGACGGCAGCCAGTAGCAGCGAGCGGCGGCGGCAGCCAGCAGCAGCAGCCGCCGCGCGTAGCAGCAGCAGCAGCAGCAGCGCAGCCGCTTCTGCCACCGCTGCACACGCAGCTACGCAGTTGCTGCTGCAGCTGCCAGTACAGCTGCAGCAGGAGCTGGGCGGAAGCTGCTGCGCAACTTTCGTGGAGCTGCCGCGCGCCACCGCGAAGCGACTCCACACGCGGCAGAACCAGGCAAGAAAAAAAAAAGGAGGGGACGAGCTGACGTCAGCATTGCTGATTGCTGACGTCATCAGGTCGTGCTGACGTCAGCAACCACTTGCTGACATCAGCATTACACTTAGCCAAATTTTCACCCGGAAAGTCAAAAGTTGCCAGCGTTTCAACTCCACGAGAAACGCAGACTGTTTTGAAATCCGGCAAACTTGACCTGTCGTCCCTTAGTGAGCGGCGACATGAGTTCGCCCGACGACAAAGACAAGGGACCAGGTGATCCCTCCTCCTCTTCTTCAGGGGTATTGAGCCCTCGCTCGCAGGCCATTGAGGACCTGCGCAGCCAGCAGGAGGAGATGCGTCGTCTGCAGCGAGAGCAGACTGACGCGATCCGCACACTGACTGAGCTCCTGCGCGCTCAGTCCACGGCTCCT
>SZWC01000573.1:69066-81121 GCA_023375785.1 Penium margaritaceum | reverse complement strand
CGAGAAACGCAGACGGTTTTGAAATCCGGCAAACTTGACCTGTCGTCCCATAGTGAGCGGCGACATGAGTTCGCCCGACGACAAGGACAAGGGACCAGGTGATCCCTCCTCCTCTTCTTCAGGGGTATTGAGCCCTCGCTCGCAGGCCATTGAGGACCTGCGCAGCCAGCAGGAGGAGATGCGTCGTCTGCAGCGAGAGCAGACTGACGCGATCCGCACACTGACTGAGCTCCTGCGCGCTCAGTCCACGGGTCCTTCGCGGATTTCTGAGGGAGCTGCCGGCGTTGCGGCCTCCACCCAGCACTCGGCCCAGGTGCCCGTGACAGGTGCTCCGCCTGCTTCACCTCCTGGTGTGGTGTCTCCACCACCTGCAGACCTCCTTGATGACGAGCCATTCATGCCAGGCTTCGAGGATGACTCCCAGGAGCGAGGGATTCGTCTCCTACAGGAGCGCCTCCGTCAGCTGCAGACGGGTATTCGACCTCCACCCGTGTCCCTGATACGACCGTCACCTGAATTCCCCAGTGATCATCCCCTTCCAAGAGTTTTCCCCATCTCTCACCCTCCTCAGCCTGCGGTTGCTCTCCCCACGGAGCGGCAGCCAAAGGACTTTGAGGCATCACCTCCACGATACATCAGCGAGGATGGATTTGACTGCTAGGAGATCCTGTTTCAGGTGTGGGCCACTTCCGAGGGAGTGTGGCCTTACTACCACAGCCCATACCAGTCTACAGATCCAGCACAGGTGCTGACAGCAGCCCGGGCCATGCGAGGACTTCTCTACGCCATGCCACGAAAGACTGTCGTCGACTTCAGCCCCTTCCTCAGTGAGGCTGGCACAGGCACCGGAGCAGATCCTTGTGGAGGCTGGGATGTGGCGTTGTCCCTACTGGCCGCACAGACGCACACTACGCATGCGTCACACATTCGTGCTTTCCACTCGCTCCGTCAGGGACCAGCGGAGCCTGCGGCGGATTACTGGTGACGCGCCATGCGTATTTACACGCGTCTGGGCACCTTAGGGGGCACACAGCTGTGGGCACTTCGGACGATCATGCTCGGAGTTCGCCTGGAGTACACCGCCATCTTCACACGGTACAGCGACGCTGCTCTCGAGCCTTTCTCAGCCACCCTGCAGCTGCTCCCTTGGGCCCATCAGATCTTCCTCCAGGTGACGTCGGTCCGCGAGGCAGCAGTAGTACATCAGGAGACTTCCCTCGCCGCACCAGTCCTCGCCTCACCACCATCTTCCCTCCTGCAGTCACTCTCATCTACCTCCATCACGACCTCGTCTTCCGCCTCCTCTTCGATCCCGTCTATACCCACGCAGACGCAAGGCGTTGCAGCAGCTGCCCAAGGGAAGAAGAAGAATAGGAAGTGCGGATCGGGTCAGTAGTAGTCGTCATCCAGTGGTAGCAGTGGCCGTTTCGCGCACTGCTACAACTGTGGAGGTGCTCATCGCTACACCGAGTGCGAGTAGCCGCTTGACTGGGAGCGCATCACTTGCGGACTTCAGGCTGCCCATGCTGCTCGCACCGCGTCCGGCACGTCGCCCGCACACTCCTCTGGACGCGCGGCGACCACGACTGCAGCTGTTCCTGCGTCCTCACCAGCGAGCAGCAGTAATCCAGACCCACGTGACCGCACCATCACCGAGCTTTGTCACCTTCTGGCACTTCGCTTTCAGGGAGGTGCGAGTGTGTTGTCATCGTCGAGTGGGTCACAAACTGCTTGTTCGTCCGTCCTCGTGACTCGTGATGACACGTGTGGGGGAGCACAATCCGCATTTGATTATGTTGGGCCTGACTGCACTGACTGGATTCATGAGTCTCACCTTCGTGATGTACATCGTTCCTTCCCACTAACGGCTCAGCGTCCCTCTGATGCCGAGTGTTCCATTGCTCGTTGTACAGTGATGTCCACCAGTCGTGACTCCGGTGGCACTTGGATCATTGATTCCGGTGCCACCCACCACATGACGTGTCGTCGTAGTGACTTTGTGGTACTTGGTCCTGTCACGACTGTCCGTTCTGTTCGTACAGGCTCTGGTCAGTCCTTACCGGTCCACGGTGTTGGGGTTGTATGCTTTGATGGTCCGTCTGGCCCCCTGTATCTCTCTGACGTACTGTTTGTGCCTGATCTTGAGCTCAGTCTGCTGTCTGTGCGTGCCTGCACTCTGATGGGCCTCTTCGTTGAGCATACCGTTGATTTAGCAACGGTGACTGCTCTTGACACCCGTAGCATTGTCCTGCGTACTTCAGTCGTAGATGATTTGCACCGCATCGCTCGGCTATCCTCCCCTTGCTCTCCCCCTTCTTTTGGTCGTGTTTTTGTCACTGGTGTTCTATCCCCAGAACACCAGAGGTTGCTTTACCGACGTCTGTGTCATGTGGGCTCCGACATTGTATCAAAGCTCATACGGACACAGCCCGCTCTTGGCCTTGACGTGGCTTCTTTCGAGAAGGCACCCAAGACCGACTGCCTTTTTTGCGCTCGGGGAAAAATGCACCGGTGCACTTATCCTGATTCGCGTTCCCAAGCGCTGAGGCCACTCGAGTTGGTCCACTCAAACCTGCTTTGCCCTTTCCCGGTCAATCCCTGTCCGAGAGGGGACGATATGTTCTGACGCTGACTGATGATTTCACCCGGATGCGGTGGGTCTACAGTCTGTGTCAGAAGAGCGACGCCGCCCTTGCGGTTTGGCTCTGGCTCGTGATGGCTGAGCGTCAGTCTCGCCACACGCTACATACCTTTCGCTTGGATCGCGGCGGCGAGTTCCTCGGTGAGATGGACTCCTTTGCTGAGCACGGCATTTTTCACCAGGTCTCCGCTCCTGCTACCCCACAGCAGAACGGTGTCTCTGAGCGCTGGAACCGCACCATGGAGGATGCGGTCCGCGCCATGCGGTCTGAGTGCGGTCTCCCGGAGTCCTTCGCCTTCGAGGGCTTCGCCTACATGACGTGGGTCTGGAACCGCCTCCCGCATGGTCCGCTTCCGGATCATGTTACACCGTACGAGCTCTGGTTTGGCCACCGTGCTGATCTTCGTCTCGCACGCGTCTGGGGTTCCCTNGGCTCTGGCTCGTGATGGCTGAGCGTCAGTCTCGCCACACGCTACATACCTTTCGCTCGGATCGCGGCGGCGAGTTCCTCGGTGAGATGGACTCCTTTGCTGAGCACGGCATTTTTCACCAGGTCTCCGCTCCTGCTACCCCACAGCAGAACGGTGTCTCTGAGCGCTGGAACCGCACCATGGAGGATGCGGTCCGCACCATGCGGTCTGAGTGCGGTCTCCCGGAGTCCTTCGCCTTCGAGGGCTTCGCCTACATGACGTGGGTCTGGAACCGCCTCCCGCATGGTCCGCTTCCGGATCATGTTACACCGTATGAGCTCTGGTTTGGCCACCGTGTTGATCTTTGTCTCGCTCGCGTCTGGGGTTCCCTGGCCTCCGTATGGTACACCGAGGACCAGCAGGGGTCCAAGGTCTCCCCTCGGGGTTGCTTGTGTGCCTTCATCGGCATCTCCCCGCGGTCCAAGGCCCGGCGCTTTTGGGACCCCACTCGCCGTCGTGTCATTGAGTCCCGTGATGCGCTATTTTTTGAGTCTCTCACATACCGTGACCTGACTTCGATCACAGCTCTCTCCGCAGCCCATGTCCCTTCCTGTGAGGGTCCTCAGCGGATGGGGGAGACTTCTCCGCCAGTGACCATTTCTAGTCAAGCTGATGTGTCCACTCGAGTCCTTTCTCGATCTCCAGCCCTTGATGACCCGACTATCATTGCCGTTGGTCCAGAGATCCCGCCTGCTCAGCCTGTTTCACACCCCACAGGTACCGTTGCCCTCACGCCTCCTCCTACATCACCACCTGTGTCCACTGGCACCCCTGCTCCGGTGTGTGACCCAGCCCCGCCCACTCCTTTCCCTACGTCGGCTGAAACTCCTGTCTCAGTGTCCGGGCCAGCCTTGCCCGCAGTCACCTCCAGCTCAGTGTCCCCCACACACGCTTCTCCTCGCACGGCATCTCCAGCTGCCTCGTCTCAGCCCTCACCAGCGGTCGTACCTGTCCCTGTGGTCGTACCTGTTCCTAAGCCTGAGGTGCGCCCCTCGACCTCCGATTACTCCCGTGAGCCCGGTGGTCGCCTTCGACCACTGGATTCCAGAGCTCAGCGAGCGTCGGGTCCCGGACCCAGGCGTTCCTCTTGCAGCAGCGCGAGCGGTGATCCAGGCACAAAGGCCTTAGGCCTGAGTGCCCGCACTGAGCTTTTAGAGGTACACCCAGCGTGCCCTATAGGGCACGACCTGGTCACTCACGAGTTCCATATCGCCTCTGACGCAGCAGCTGATCTCGTGGCCGTCAGGCCTGACACTGAGACGTGTGCACTTGCCACGTAGAGTTCCCCCTCTATGGCGCCTGACCCGGGCACATTGAGGGAGGCTTTCTCATCGCAGGATGCAGAGGCCTGGCAAGCTGCTTGCGAGGATGAGCTTCGCGCCATCCGAGAGCACAGAGTCTACGAGCTGGTCAACCTTCCCCCTGGGAGCAGGGCGATTCAGGTCAAGTGGGTCTTTCGCAAGAAAGTGAAGCCGGATGGCTCACCAGAACGCTATAAGGCCCGCTTGGTCGTCAAGGGGTTCTCTCAGATTGAGGGAGCTGATTACACTGACACCTTTGCCCCCGTCGGCCGCATGACCTCAGCTCGAGCTCTGTTCGGTGTAGTGGCTCAGCATGACTGGGAACTACACCAGATGGATGTGAATAACACGTTCCTCCAAGGCTCTTTGGATGAGGAGATCTACGTGGCTGAGCCACCAGGCTTTGAGGACGGTGACAAGGTCTGGCGCTTGCGCAAGTCCTTGTACGGCCTCAAGCAGTCTCCACGGTGTTGGAACCGGGAGATCACTGGCACCTTGACTCGCGCAGGATACGTACACAGCGAGGCAGACCCCTCACTCTTCATCCTACCGACACCCGAGCGGTTCACCGCCATCCTGGTCTATGTTAATGACCTTCTGATCGCGTCTCCATACCTGGAGGCCGTGAAGGAGGCCAAGGCTGTCCTGCAGACCGCCTACAGGATGAAGGACCTCGTTCCTGCACCGGTGTTTCTTGGTATGGAGATCGTGCGAGATCGCATACATCGGACACTGTTGCTGCATCAGGCCCAATACGCACGAGTCGTGGGGGAGCGCTTGAGCGATCTCCTTGGTGCAGTGCCCATTGCTTCCACACCCGTCACACCTCATGGACAGGATGCTCTGAAGGTGGATGACCCTACACAGCTGGGGGAGACAGTGGACGTGACCTTGTACCTCCGTTTTATCGGATCTCTGATGTACGTGGCCACTACTACGCGTCCCGACAACGCGTTCGCCGTCAACCTCCTCGCTCAGTTCTCGCAGGCTCCACGTGCGAGAGCTCTTCACGCGGCTGTGCGAGTGGTACGGTACGTGGTCTCCACGCCGTATCTCAGACTCTGCTTTCGTCGGCAGTGTTCGGTGGTCCTTGACAGCTACACTAACAGCGACTGGGCTTGGAGCCCTGACGGGCGCAGTCGCACTGGCTACATGTTTCTGCTCGGTGGTACCGCTTTGTCTTGGCGAAGCAGGAAGCAGGGCTGCATCGCACGTAGCTCGTCGGAGGCAGAGTATGTTGCTTTGGGGGCAGGGACTGCTGAGACAATTTGGCTACAGCGCTTGTTTCTTGAGCTTGGGCAGTCAGTACCCGCCATTGTGTTGCCTTGCGACAACCACAGTGCTCTCGCCATTGCGGAGAACTCTGGTATTTTTCATGCTCGCACAAAGCACATTGCGGTTCAGCATCACTTCGTTCGTGATCTGGTGGAGCGACGCGTGATCTCCATCATGTGGGTTGGCACTGACTTGCAGCGTGCTGATTTCTTAACGAAGGCACTTGCCCGCGGAAAGTTCCTGGTAGCCATTCGTTCTATTGGGCTTCGCCCCGTGCGTGACAGTGGTTGAGTGTGGGATGTATGTTGGCGTCTCATCTGTCTGTGTCACCCACTATGTGGTTGTACCAGTGGTGCACGCGTATGGACATGCGTACCATCGGGTCATGGGGGAGTGTTGTGCTTTGTGCCGTTCCTGTACAGTTTACTGTGACCACTCGGCCGTGTCCATACTCGTGCAGATGCCTCAGGCAGGCGGCCCTGGTGACACCGGCGCGACGACAGGCGGCGGACTACCCGCTTGGAGCTGACCGACCACTGTTCCAGAGCCCCAGATGTCACCGGGACTCCTTGCTGTGCCTTCTACGTCTTGCAGGCGCCTTTCGGCGGACTGGCCATGAGGCCCATTTGCATGTTTTTGCATTGTANCTGTCAGTCGATGGATGCATGCATGCGACCAGTTGTTGCGTTCGTCTTTTGATTCTGCACGTCTAGGTTTAGACGGCGTAGGATTCTGATATGTGTGCGCAGAGTTACGGCCAAAACAGTGGTTTTGGGCCGGTTTTAGGACAGCTCTTGGACTGCCGCGTGCGACACCCGCCGTGCGCCGCGGCAGGTATTTATGTCCTGGACCTGTCAGTTGTCATTTCTCTCTGCATATGCTATATTGAAGCATTCTGACACTGTGTCCTGTGTCTCTTAGCCAAACCGTTGCCGTTGTGTGTACGACCTGTGACTGTCGTCACCGTCTGACCAAGCACTGACACAAGGTCAACGGCTGTGTTGCTCGGAAGCTTCTACGCACTTTCTTCGCTCCTCTTCGCTTGCACTACAAGGCACAGCAAAGCCTCAAACTCGAGCCTGCCGACAGAACTATCCTGCACGCTTGTACAGAGATAGGATTTTTCTGAGACAACCTAAGTGTCACAAACCCGGGTGCTTGCCCCCCCCCCCCAGAAACAGTAACACTAGGAAGCCTAGTGTTCATGCAATGAAAAACATGTGTCTGTGAAGTATTTCTATCATGAGCCACAACGAGAATTGCCATGGCTCCACTTCTTGTGCACGTGTCACCATGAGGGACGTTGTGGTGCCGGCGCGAGCATCACTCCAGCATCAGTCACTTGCATCAGTGAGGTGAGTGTGCAGCAAGGCCAGAGGTCACGACGTGTCTGTGGTTCCCAAACCGACAGGATGTCCCCCCCCCCCCCCCCCCCCCCCCCCCCCCCCCTCCTCCCATTCAAGTGAATGAAGACACAAAGTATGTCATGGAGGACATCCTCGGTCATCGACGACGAGGCAAAACGACCAAATATCTCGTCAAGTGGCACGCCTATGACGCCGCGCAAAATAGTTGGGAACCTTTTGTCAACCTCCTAGACGTCGATCACGTAATTGATGGTTGTTACCGCTGTCACCGGGCCACATCTGTACGCGCGTCGGGACGTCGTGGCTAAAAGGGGGGGAACTGTTACGTACAAGACGTCAACGAGTCCCTAATCTTTCCGTGAGGGCATTTTTATTACTATACAAACAACCCATCGTGTCGCGAGACTGCGATATTCACTCCCACGATCAAGGACAAACCGGCCAACTACCCCGCCCTCGGTGAATCTTCCGAAACCTTCCGACAACTTTGACCACTCTCGCGAATCTATGACAGAAGTATCACGACGTTTCGGTCGACTTCTCCATGCGCCACGACGAATCTCGATTTACGTAGATGCATCTCGCATCTTCACCGTCGATTCTTCAGGTCCTCCGATTTCTCGACGGACCTTCTCGAATCCGACCACTCACGACGCGACTCCGCTCGCGTCGCTCGACAATCAGCCCAACGACCCCGACTATACCTCATTCGTAATTCGACACTTGTATGTATGTTAGATCATTTGGACACTTGTCATCGAAGTGTACTTACCGCTAATTATAAATTGCTGAAGTGTCCCAAATTCTAAATTGTGTTCTTCCCCACAAATTCTACCTGTTGACCATCTACGCTCTGTTCGGCATAACATTCATCATCTACGCTCCGTTTGGCATGAAAATTTTTAAGTCAAGTGAAAGGTTCAAAGTTGTCACATGGTTTGCAACTTGGTTGGTCCATGTTTTCCCACAGTTCGTAACCTCGGCCATAGCACCATTTTGCTCTCCCTCCGGACGCCAGCTTTTGCATCTTCTCGCGGATGTGTGTTTGACTTCACTGCTGGCGTGCTGCAGGTTAGGAGATGCTCCCCTGCTTCCCTGCCTCACGGCTGGCTCGCCCGATCCTCTGCCTATGGCGTCCAACCAGCTGCAGGCAAGATCCCCGCCTCCTGCGGAAGAGAGGGCGAGCAAGCGCAGGCACCTTGCGGGCGGCGAGGGAGACGGGCGAGAGTGCAGCGTTGACGAGGCAGACCTCAGTCCGGCCGCAGTAAGCCTGACTGCACGAGGAGGAGGAGATTCGGACAAGTCGGAGCAGCAGGCCGTGAAGGCTGAAGGGGAGGGGCAGCGGGAAAGGCAGGAGCCGGCGCGGCAGGGCGAACATGGAGGCTGGAGAGAGCAGGAGCAGGGCGGTGGAAATGGGGAGCGCTTGGGTGGACATCTCCAGGAAAAGCAAGTAAGCTCGAGTGCAGCTGCGGAGAAAGGCGAGAAAGAACCAGTGGCTGCGTCATTGGCGACGGAGGGAGAGGCAGCAGCATCGGCAGCAGCCGAGGGAGAAGCAGTGAGGAGGCCAAACACGACAAAAGATAATACGGCCTCTGCTGCGACCGAAAGCCCAACATCTGGTCAACCCAGCTTGAGAAGAAGCAGCAGCAGCGACGGCGGCAGCGGCAACATTGCGGCAGGGGCTGTGCTGAGGGCAGAGGGGGCGGCGGCGGAGGACAAGGGGTCGCGGCATAGCATGGAGGACGCGTGGGTGGTGCTGGACGACGTGTGGGCGGCAACTGATGCTGATGGTGGCGGTGCTGCTGCTTCTACTGCTCCTGCCACAGACAGAGGTCATGACAAGCTGCTGAGGTAGGTGTGTGTGTGTGTGTGTGTGTGTGTGTGTGTGTNGGCGCGGGCGCGGGCGCGGGCGCGGGCGCGGGCGCGGGCGCGGGCGCGGGCGCTCGTGGGTGCATGCGTGTGTGGGTGCGTGCGTGCGTGCTTGCGTGTGTGCGGGCACGGGCGCGCGCGCATGTCGCGTGCGTGTGTGCATATGTGCGTGCGTGGGCGGGGGCGTGCGTCGGTGGGTGCGTGGGTGCATGCGGGCGTGCGGGCGTGAGGGCGTGCGGGCGTGCGGGCGTGAGGGCGTGCGGGCATGCGGGCGCACGGGCGTGCAGGCAAGCGGGCGCGTGCACTGGCGGGCGGGCTGGCAAGCGGGCGCGCGGGCGTGCAGGTGTGGGTGCGTGCGTGTGCTGGCGTGGGAATGTTTTGGGCACGGGCGTGGGCATGGGCTCGGGCAGGGGCATGGGCGCGGGCACTGGGATGGGCGCGGACTCCGGCGTCTGCGTGTGTGTATGTGTTGCCTATGCCAGGAACTTTGTTCAGTGGAATGAGGATGGTCGAGTCGAAAAAGTGTTGAACAAAGTTGCAAGTTTGCAACTTTGTGGTGGAACTGGCGGCTGCACTTGCTGGCTGGATACGGCTGTGCGGTTTGCGCAGCGCGGAACGGCCTGTTGCGGCTGGCGTTCACGCTCACGATGGCATGGCATGCATGATAGCGGCAAGTGGTGTTACCAGCAGTCGTGCCACAAGCTTTTGCTGCAGCTGGTTGAACATGAACTCAGGGTTGGGAAGGGCGCAAACGGTCTGAGGGATTCAAGGGTAACTCGAAGGGGAAGTGGTAGTGGAAGGGACGGAGACGAAAACGGGGATGGGGCGGGGGCTGGGCAGGGGCACGAGTGGGAGTTGGCAGTGGGATGGAGAAGGAGGTGGAGGCAGTGGCGGGTTTGGAGATGGGGACGGGGACTGCGATGGGTGAGCGCAGTCGTGCGAGCCACTTTGTGTGTGGTCGTGGATGCATGGTGGTTGTGGATGCATGGTGGTTGTGGATGCATGGTGGTTGTGGATGCATGGTGGTTGTGGATGCATGGTGGTCTGTGGATGCATGGTGGAGTGATTTGTTTCAGGTGTTCGTTCTACGCAGTGTTTGACGGGCATGGCGGACGAAAGGCAGCAGATTTTGCAAAGAAGCACCTGCTGCTTGCGGTGCTGGCAGCTGGCTTCCCACGTGAGTCGGTGGGTGGTTGTAGCCTCATGTCATGTCATGTCATGTCATGTCATGTCATGTCATGTCATGTCATGTCATGTCATGTCATGTCATGTCATGTCATGTCATGTCATGTCATGTCATGTCATGTCATGTCATGACCCCTAGTCCCATAGTCCCATAGTCCCATAGTCCAAGAGTCCGAGAGGCCCGTAGGCCCGTAGACCCTCTTAGGCCACGCCACAGCAGTGGGGTGTGGTGTTGCCACCAGCGCAAATGTGCGTCGTTGAGGAGACCTCCTCCTGCTTTGTCTGTCTCCCACCAACTTGGCATGCCATCATGTGGCCAACACAACACTCTACGTGTGTGTGGCTGTCAGTTGCTGTGAAACTCTGTCACCCTTGTTGTCCTTCCTTGTCCCTCGTCATTACATGTACTCTCCGACCCCACTTCCCCACCTGACCCTTGTCTTTCTCCTCCCTCTCCTCCCTCCCCTCGTCCTCCTCCTCCTCCTCCCCCTCCTCCTCCTCCTCCTCCTCCTCCTCCTCCTCCTCTTTCCCATGTTCTGCTTTCTCATGGACAGCCAAATCCTATCAATTGCTGTGAAGTGTGCCGTCATTTTCTATGCCACTGCCTGGTGTCACACATCCGCACCCATGTCTATGCCGTTGTCTGAATGCATGTGCATATCTTGTCCATGTGCATGTGCATGTGCATGTGCATGTGCATGCGCATGTGCATGTGCATGCATGGGTCTGTGTTTGTGTGCGTGTGCGTGTGTTGGGGGGGGGTGGGGACTGGGGGGTGCATGTGCGTGTGTTCGTGCGTGCGTTCGTGCGTGCGTGTGTGCATGCGTGTGCGCGTGCACGTGCGTGTGCGCGAGTGCGTGTGTGTGTGCATGTGCATGGCCCATTTGCATGTGCATGTCCATTTGCACGTGCATGTGCATGTGCATGTTTCTTGCAAAACAGCTTGATGTGAAGGCAGCGAAGAGGGCCATCATGGAAGGTACGCCGATCCACAGCCTCTTGCTCTCCCCCTCTCCTTTCACGGCACTCGCAGCACTGCACGCTTGCGTGTGCGCACGCACGCTCATGCACCTTGGCCCTGGATGCGACGGTTGAGGTCGCCTCTTCCTCCTCATTGCAGCTGTTCAAAACATAGCGTCTGATAGCTTACCCCTTCACAGCCGAGTCTTTCTGTGGTGCTGTCAGTGAACCACCGCGTTCTTGTGCGCGGTGCTCGTTCATGTCCTCTGCATGTGCATGTGCATGTGCATGTGCATGTGCATGTGCATGTGCATGTGCATGTGCATGTGCATGTCTCGCTGTTGTCTCTGTCTGCACTTGGACAGTCATCGCTCTCAGGTTCAGACCGTTCATTCACTGACAATCGGCCTGTCCAAAGACAAACATGTGCATGGCTTCATCCGACTGGCCCACTCATCCCTCTGCCGTCTTCTACTGCCGCCCACCCTGCTGTCCCTGCCTTAGGCCGTTGCTTTGCTTGTGTTGTGTGGCACAGTCACAAGTCACAACCAACAAGTCACAAGTCTGAGTCGTGTCTTTTCTGCGTGCGCAGGGTTCAAGAAGACAGACGAGGCACTCCTCAAAGAGAGTGCTGCAGGTGAGACGACCGCCACCATGGCCAACCAACTCACTCACCCTTCCCTGCAACAGCCTACTCTCCTTCCCCGTGTCTGCTGCGTCCATCCCCAACAACTCGTCGGTACTTGTGCAGTCTCCTCTCTTTGGTCTCTCTCTTTATCTCGCATTTTGCCAACTGGGGCTTATCACCCTATCTCAACATTCTGGGTGAGACACCGACTTCTGAACTCCATTGCCCACGTGCATCTGTGTGCGCTACGCCGCGCTCGATAACTCACATGAGTTTGTGCGTGCCTGATAGCATGTCTGTCCCTGCGACTGCCCCCAACCCCTCCTCCTCCTCCTCCTCCTCCTCCTCCTCCTCCTCCT
>SZWC01000573.1:2306-35962 GCA_023375785.1 Penium margaritaceum | reverse complement strand
TGCAGACTTCCTCACAAAGGCACTTAGCAGCAATGTCTTCAAGGCAGCAATTCATGCTGTTGGTCTGTTGTGTCCTCGTGATCCTCCTAGTTGATCTGTTGTGCCAGTGCCCGTGTACAGTCTTGTGTCGTGTCACTTCTCGTGACGCCGGTGCAGTGCTTGTTGTACCATTGTGCAAGTCGGCCGTGGGTCATGGGGGAGTGTTGGGATTGTGTCAGTACCACACGGTGACCTCTGGCCTCGTTGCACACTCACCTCACTGACGCAGGTGACTAACTGGAGAGAGACAACTCTTGCTGGCTGCCACGCTGTGGTGGCATAATTTCACGGTGAGTCTCACAACGAGGCATCAGTACAAGCTTCACAGGACTCTGGCTGGCGTGCATGTGTGCACACATATTTGCCTCGGGTTCACACACTCACCTGTTCTTTGACAGTTTTTTGTTTTTCTTCCACTGACCTACTTGACAGGTTGCTACTTTTAGTGGGTACTTTGGTTCGGTTCGACCGTTCGGGTGAGAACGTGCGAGATCGAGCTCGCTGCTCGCTCGCTCGCTCTCCCCACCCGACGGCTACCACTTCAGTGCCCGTGACCCGTCTTTTCTTCCCCGTTTGTTGTCCGCTTACTTCTAACTTCCACGTAAACCACCATTCTTGCTTGGTGTCTTCCTTGCACGGGTCCAGCTGCTACTTGCTTGTCTAGCACAGCAGTCTACTACTGGAGGGTCGAAACGTACAGTCTGTATCCTTTTATTCTATCGTCCCATCTCTTCAGCTACATCCTCCTCTCCCTCTTCCACCACAACGGCCTCAACTCTTGCCTCTCAGGGCCGTGGCCGCAGCCGTGGTTGCGGAAATGGCAAGGGGCCAGCCAAAGCAGCTACACCGTCCTGGGTTCCTGGTCAAGTGGTGTGCTGGAACTACGGCTCCTCTTAGCACTCAGGACGTAAGTGCCCTGAGCCCCCAGACTATCTTTGCCTCGCACGCGCCATGCGTACGCACTGGCCCCGCACTGCTGGCTCCTCCTCCTCCTCCGGTACCAGCTCTGTCATAGGCTCCTCCTCCCGGCCCCCTAACTCCTCTGCCCATGCCTACTCCACCGCAGGGGTTTCCTCCACTCCTCCCCCCGTCCCATACCCTTGGAGCTGGCCACCGCCTTACAAAGCACCCGCCTACGCTGGATCACCTTCCCCAGCCTACGCTCTTCCTCTGTGGTTTCCGCCTCTCGTGAGCTCGTTGGCCCCGTTGCTCGCGGCTTCTGTCGCCAGCGAGCACTAGTTGGAGCAGTCTCTTCTCCAGCGTCTGCACCTTTGCGATCAGGGAGGTGAGAGTGTGTCTTCGCTGGCCAGAGGTCTTGCTTGTGACGGTGACACTGATCTTCATGGGAGTCCCTGCGGTTACGTCCTTGGTCTGTCGTTCGCCTCTGTACCGTGGGTCGAGCAATGGCAGTCAGTCGTTCTCCCTTGTCGTCTTGCTGGCTGTGATTTTTTGCCTCCCTCTGTTGGCGTTGTTGCTACCTGTGGTACTCTTCTCCACGTTTGTGCATCTGGTGGCTTCTTGGTTCTCGACTCTGGTGCCACCCACCATATGACCTTTGTCCGCTCTGCCTTTGTCTCGTTAGGTCTTCCCGGCTCCGTTCGCTTTTTCAGAACTGGCTTTGGCCAGCTGCTCCCCATGCAGGGCGTTGGCGTCATGCATTTTATCGGTCCCAGTGGTGCCGTGTTCTTGCCTGACATTCTGTACGTGCCTTCTGTGGGGGGTTTGCTGTGAAAAGTTGTATCGTGTCCCCCTTCACTTACCATCCGTTCCTTGCATTAGCTCTGCTCTTACTCATGTCGCAGATTCCCCCTCCCCTGTTGATGTCCACCTCTTACATCACCGCCTTGGCCATGTGCGCACTAATGCAATCACCAGCATGCTTTGCCTGTAGCCTGTTGCTAGCCTGTCAGTGTCCACGTTTCCTTTCCCTTGTCCCTTAGATTGTCTTGAATGTGCCCAGGGCAAAATTCATCGCTCTCCATTCACTTCGTCTAACACTCACTCCTCTCATCCCCTCGACCTCGTTCATGCTGACGACATGGGGCCTCTCCCGCATGAGTTTCTTGGGGGTGTTGGACGTTATGTCTTGTGACTCACAGATGATTTTTTGCGCTTTCACTGGATCTTCGCTCTTTGCCAAAAGAGCGATATGGCTGAGGTCATTGCATCTTGGCTGGTTCAAGCTGAGCGGTCCTGTCAGCGTTCGTTGTGCGTTTTTCGTAGTGACCATGGCGGTGAATTTCTTGGTCCCACCGCCTGATTCCTTGAGTCCCATGGGGTGTGTTTAGGGACCTCGGCTCCTTACATACCTCAGCAAAATGGGATCTCTGAACGTTGGAATCGAGCCCTCGCCGATTGCGCCCACACCCTCCTTTCTGAGTCCGGTCTCCCTCCTTTGTTCGCCTTCGAGGCCATGGGTTACATGACCAAGGTCTGGAATAGGATGCCGCGCGGCCCGCTCCCGCGCATTGTGACCCCCTTTGAGCACTGGTACAGCACTCGTGCTGATCCACGTCTTACTCGCGTGTGGGATAGCATTGCGTCTATCTGGGTGCATCAGGATCTTTGCGATGGGAAGCTCTCCCTACGTGGTCGTCTTTGCCCCTTCATGGGTGTCTGCTCCCAGTCTAAAGCCTGGCGCTTTTGGGATCAAAAGCTCTAGTGCGTCATTGAGTCATGTGATGCCCTATTCATTGAGTTTGTGTTTCTCCATCATCTCCGTCGTGATTCGTCTGCTGCCTCCCTACTTCCGCTCTCTCGATTGTGGGGGGAAGTCCCAACCTGGGGGCCTGCAGGCGACTCAGTCCCCTCAGCCACTGTGGTCCTTGCCGCGGTCTCCCATTCATATCCGTCACCCTTGGAGCGTTCGCCGGATCCCAACACTGCGACTCCGTCGCCCTCTGAGGCACCGTCTATGTCACCTAGCTCCATCGGCACTCCGACCTCTCTCGTTGCATCTACCCCAGCATCCATCCCACCTGCACACTCCTCCGCTGCCCCGTCCAGTCTGTTGTCTCCTGTTGCATTGTTGCAGCCCAATCAGTCCAACGCTACCCTCGGTCCTGCTCTCGTTGAACCATTTGTTCGAGGCGGTCGCCTGCGTGCGCTTCCTTCCCGCTCTACCACAATTGCGTCGTCTTCTGTCCGTCCCTCTGAGCCTCAGTGGGAGCAGTCCCCTGTGTTGCCGACTGGCATGGACGCCCTTAGCCTGGCCACAGGGGTTGTCCACCTTGGCTCAGTTCCCGACCATACTCTGCTCATGTCATAGCACAAGCGTGTTTTCAAAGCCGCCGTCCTTGGTAGCGTTGCAGAGTGTCATGCAACTCTTGCTACCATACCTTCATCGCCATATCCAACCACATTATACTAGGTACGGGCTACACCCGACTCCAAACAGTGGGAAGTTGCAATGCATGACGAATTGAGGGCTCTTGATGACCATTCCGTGTATGAGCTGGTGGACCTCCCACCTGGCCACAAGGCCATCAGTGCTTGTTTGGTATTTCGCAGGAAGTACAAACCCACTGCTGAGCTCGACAAGTGCAAAGCATGTCTTACCGCCAAGGGATTTTCCCAAGTGCTAGGCGTCAACTTTGACAAGACGTTTGCCCCTGTCAGACGCTACACCACAGCCCGGGCACTGCTGAGTCTCGTAGCATACCATGATTGGGAGCTTGAGCAGATGGACGTCAACAATGCTTTTCTCCATTGGCAGCTAGATGAGGAGATCTACATGGTGAAACCACTAGGATTTTCTGACGGTACCGACAGAGTCTGGCGTCTGCGGAAGGCCCTCTATGGCCTCAAGCAGTCGTCGCGGTGTTAGAACCAGGAGATTACCTCCACTCTGGAGAACGGGGGGTACCATCATAGCACGGTGGATTCGGCCCTCTTTGTCACTCCACGCTCTGCACTGTTTGCCGCCATCCTCGTCTATGTTGATGACTTGCTTATTGCTTCTCCGAGTCGACAGGCAGTTTTAGTGGTGAAGTCCCTACTGTAGTCTATGTACAGGATGAAGGACTTGGGCCCAGCTCGTGTTTTCCTCAGCATGGAGCTCAATTGTGATCATGCTCGTTGTGTCCTGGATGTTCACCAAGCTACATACGTCAGGAGCCCGGGGAAGAGCTTTGCCTCCTTGCTGGAGTTTGTGCCCACTGCGTCGACGCCGATGACACCCGTAGGGTAGAGGCTGTTGAAGACACTTGATGTGTCAAGGCTGGGAGGGGCCAGTGGATGTGACCGACTACCTGCGAGTCATAGGGTCTCTGATGTACCTGACCACCACCATGAGGGCAGACGTAGCATTCACTGGAAAATTCCTCGCTCAGTTCTCACAGTGTCCACGGGTGTGACACATGGAGGCCGCGTTGTGCGTTGTGAGGTATGCAGTCTCCACCCCCCGTGTTGGTCTTTTTTACCGGGCACAACCATCGCTGGTTGTTGATGTGTACACTGACAGCAACTGGGCACATGATACAGTTGCACGCAGTCATACAGGCTATGTCTTTCTTGTCGGAGGGACTGCGATTTTCTGGAAGATTGGCAAGCAAGGATGTGTTGCATGTGACTCCAGCGAAGCAGAGTATGTTGCTCTTGGTGCAGGAACTTGTGAGAGCGTCTAGTTGTGTTGCTTGCTGCAGCACTTGCGCATTCCCATTCGATGTATCACCTTGCGCTGCAACAATCAAAGCACGAAACTTATTGCTGAGCACAATGGCATGCACCACACTTGCGTGAAGCATATCAATGTGGAGCACAATTTTGTGCGTCAGCGCATGGCTGCAGGAGATGTCCAGATCGTGTGGGTTGACACCCGTCAGCAACGAGCCGACTTCCTTACGAAGGCACTGAGCAGCAACGCCTTCACGGCAGCTGTGCATGCTGTTGGACTGATGTGTGCTCGTGGTGCTCCCGTTTGAGTAGTCATGCCAGTGCTTGTGTACAGTGATGTCTTTTGTCACGTCTTGTGACGTCAGTTTTGTTTCTGTGGTTGTCGTCGTGCCAGTCGGTTGTGGGTCATGGAGAGTGTTGGTTTGTGTTGAGTGCCACAAGGTGACCTCTGGCCTTGTTGCACGCTCACCTCACTGTTGCAGGTGACTGATCACCGGAGAAAGAGACATCCCCCTGGCTACTTCACGGTGATGACAATGGCTTCACGACAGAGAGTTCCTTGCTTGAGGGTGCATACAATTTGACTGTGTGTGGTGGACTTATGTGGTGCCCACCGGGTTCTCCCTCAAACAGGACTATACAGGGACTGGGATAATCCACTGGTTGGGTGGTGCCACTTTCAACACCCACGAGGGCAGCAAGCTTGAGCGAGCTCGCCGTTCGCTCGCTCACTGCCTCTCGTCCTCTCTCACTCTCATAACACCTCTGTTGCTTGTGTCTTGATATACTTGTGGCTCTCTTGTACAACATTCCGCGTAAGCACTTCATGGCCTGACCTGCACCTTGCATCTTCTGCCTTGCAAGCTACCATAGCAGTCAGGTCCTACCTCCTACACTTCCGCCACGTGCCAACACCTCCGCTATGGCATGAGGGCCGTCTTGACGCGGAAGCTGCCCGGGAGCATGCCGTCAATTGGGTAGTTTTCGGGAAAGCTGTTCCGGAAGCGGTGGGCGACAATACGGGTGACACCGCGAGCCAGGCCTGCAGCCGTGGCAGGAACGTACAGGTGTACTCTACTGCGCCGTCCAACAGCATGGCATCCACTGAACTCGTGGGTGGGCTCACGAAGAACTGGTGGACATCAGAAAAAAGACGTGGCGCTATTAACACTCGCAGTGGAGTATGCCGTTGGGTTTCATGGCATCCGTGGATGGCAGACGCATATGCACGGCATTCTTACAAAGTCGTTCTCGGACAAGATGAAGTGTAAGGAGCGCCCTACGACAAAACAGATTTGTTACCGATGCAAAAATCTGGCAAAGACATGGCGTAAGGTGTACATAATTGTCGATAAGAGCGGAATCCAGCTGGACAGCATCCGCTGGACCATTGAGCTCGAGCCTTCTGCATGGGAAGATCTAAAGTGTTCAAATCCAAAAGCTGTTGAAAAGAATTACCATATTTTGATATAGCCACCAAGCAATGGATTCGCGACAAAGCTATGGGTGAAAATGCATTCAGTTCGGAGGAGGCTAGGACCGTCGGTGAGAAGATGAAGGGTCAGGATGAGGCTGGTGGGGCGGATGAGGTTCGTTTGGTGCGTTGGAAGGTGTTTGACTGTCAGATAGACAAAGTCGCGGCTGTTGGGAAGAGTGTTGCCCATCTTAAGTGTGTCATCAAAGATGACGGACCCAAAACACCATGGGCCATGGTGGCGCAGGACGTCAACAACAACAAGAACATGTCCGAGGATTTGAAATTGGAACTCCTCAAAGTGCTGTAGCACGACGACAAACTGTGCGTGCTGTACGTGTACTCAAAGGGTGCACTCTGCTTTCATGTGCTTAACATCATTCTTGGTCATGAGATAGGGGCAAGTGAGCATGCAAGACACAAGGGTGTTGAGCACGCAGGTGAGAAAGAGGATGGTGATGGACAGGAGGATGAGGAGGAAGAGGAGTATGAGGACTTTGAGGCGGAGATAGAAGTGACAGTAATTAAAGACCCGCGTGTGCATGTTGTGAACCTTGGTGGTGCGCGTCTTGTTGCTGATGAGGAATTGGATGTGGAAAATTATTGATTTGTAATCTTCCTTTGCTTTCATTAATTATTGTGTTTCATTAACTATCGTGTTTCAATTCTATAAAGAGAGAATCATATCAAACATCCGTACAAACGTAAGATTTCCATATGTCTGTCGCAATCTTGTGTCTAGGTGCTCTTGTACTTGCATACCCATGTTGCCTGCCTGTTGGTCATACTCGACAGGGCATGGGTTGATCAGCCGGCCTAATTTCATTAGCCCACTCTTGAAACAAAAAACATCTTGTCAATCATGGATAAGTTTGTGCATGGTGAAGCAAGAAAGAACGAGACGACTTTGGAAGTCAATGTCGTAGTAGGGCAGCCCTTCTAAAATTCTGAACCGGGCTTTCAAAAGGCCGAAAGACCGCTCAATGCAGGATCGAGCGCTTGCGTGTCTCATGTTGAATAATTCTTGTGCGTTTTGTGGACGTAGGATGCCCGGTCCGAACTCCTGGAGGTGATAACGGACTCCATGATAGGGTGGCATTAAACCAAACCCTTCTGGAAACGCTGCATTGGCGAGAACAAACGAATCATGTGGCACTCGGAAAGCTCAACGCAATGCATCACTGGCCATTCGGGCATAGTACACTGAACCTTCCCAACCAATAGTGACAAGTATAAAGCATAAATCAGGATTGCATGTAGCTAGAACATTCTGCGTAACCTACGAATGACAATTGATGTATGTTGCTCGTCAAACAATGTTGACAATCACCGGCACGTGAGTGCCGTTGACCACACCAACGCAGCCTGAAAACCACGATAGATAGTCCTCTCATCCAACCCAGATGGCAAATGGTGGATCTCCGTGTTGTGGCTGACGAATCACGGATGGCGCGAGGGTGAGTAGGGCTTCCACCACCTCGCGTATGGTTCGATGAATTGTGGCAGCACCTCTTTGAAATCGCTCCATGAGTTGTCGCACCGACATGGCGTGACAAACACATTGGATCCATATGAGAAGCTTCTCGTCGGCTGACAATTGTGTGTGACAAAGCGTTGACCAGGTAATGAGATCATCCAGAACCGCACGCCAGGTTGGACTTGTCACGCGTGACATGTTGAGCAACCGTAATGGATGTCCGCGGCGTAATTCCGTGACCCACTGAGGACAGCGAAGTGCACCATCATGCATGCGTCGACGAGTGAGGGGAGAAACCAGGCGTAGCATGAGGGAAGCAATGGGCTCCTGGATGAGACAGAACACCCGAGCGTGAATATCTCTGAAATGGCGGATGAGGACACGGCGTGCAACTGCTCGTCGACAAACAGATTCCACTGTTGATGGCAAATAACTGGTGCAAATAGTGCACCACAAACACGCACTTTGCACAACTAGGGGTTGCGTGTTCATGCCGACATGCACATCAAGGCTGTGTGATCATACTTGACGTTGGAGCGTTTGAAATGCAACCGTTGCGCATCAAAATGCGACACGGCCAGCCGGTCCTACGTGGAGCACGTAACAGTGAGGGGTCCCAGTTTGACCCTCGCTGCTTGCAACATCCATACCACAAAAAGTTCAATGGTTGCCTTCAAGTCAACAACCGGCACAAGTGGGTTGACACAAAGTGGCAGGCGTTGCCACAAAAGGTAGGCAAACTCTCACGCGGGTGCCTTTAGAGTTAAGCCGCCAAGTTATTGATTTCTACCGCACACCCCAAAAAGTTCATTTTGGAACCTGCCCCAAAACAGAACCTTCAAGGTCAAAGTCTCAATTTGAGCGCCACCAATAATTCATTAAAAACAGCTACAAAAAAAGAAAGGATAAAATTATGTGATATGCTTGTTTCACCCCTTGTCTTCATGCGAGGCCCCTCTTCTGTGGTCTATTTTATGTAGAGAGCCTATCCTGGGCGGTGCCTTATGCCGAATGCCATTATTTTGGCATGAATGTCAAAGAAAAGGCAGCTAGGAGCCACATAGTGCTCTCGTTGCCGGTGTTGAGAGTTTGTGAGGGAGAAAAACGTACAATGTGGAGATTTCTTTACTGTGACCTACCAGACGGTGGAAATGACCACAGGACCACGTGCAATGCTTGTTGGTAGTGCCGTTCTGCTAAGTTACATAGTGTGAGCTTGAGAGAAGGGACCTCTGGCTTCTTTTCCTTTGCTTGCTTGTTTTTCCCCGCTTTCCAGCTCCTTCGTAAAACTGTTGTGCTAAAAAGATTTTTGGTCTTAAGCTTGTCGAGTCTCTACTGACAACATGTTTGAGCCGGTATTGAAAAACATTGCCACTTATCATGCCGACGATGTTGGGTCATTTTTCACTATCGCAACGTCATTCGTTTCTTTGATGAAGAATATTCATCAGTCTTGTCACAGGGACGTTTCGGAGATCGCAACAATACCCCTGTCAGTGACGTTGTCCGTAAATGGACCCGTATCACTGTTCGTTGTAGCCCCTCTTGGATGGAATAATACCACCGTCTCTCCTGTACCTTCTGACGGAACCTGTCTTGTGCACGCTAACCATGCACAAATTGCTGCTGTAGGAAGCATACGGCACAGACCAGGGAAAAACTAGCCATATCTCTGACATCCATTTTCATGACGACATCGATTCTTGGACGCTCCTTTAGATGTCATATACTGTGTATGCACAGTGCAAACATGGCTCCTTGGACAAGTTTGTCCAAAAAACGAAAGAAAAAAACGTGCACAGACATGGGATGTCAAAATGACTGTCCAACCATTTAGGTTGGCTTATAGATTCGACCAACTTAGCCAGGTTTGAGCTTCCATTGCGTCAGGAATGAGATAGGCTTGACTGCGAATGATCTATCAGCGACCCATCATCTCGCATAAGGACAGAACCAGGAACAGGATTATCAGGCCAATTTATCCACCCTGTAAACACATAGTGATATCGTAAAGGGCTCCCAAGTGTGAAGAAGACATTAGAAGGAGAGAAGGGTGGAAAAGTAGAGCATAAAGAAATGTTCTATATATGGTAAGGTTTTTCAAGTTTGAAAAGACTGACTTTTCCAAAAAAGGTGCCTTTTAAATCTAAACTCACGTATAAAGGTGGCTAACTATGCATTTCATCGTGATGTGATGAATTAAAACATGGAAATTCGTTTTCTTACATCCTACCAATAAGACATGAACATGAGGTTCTAAACATCATTACATTTTATTTGATCATTTTTAAAAGCTTCCTTATGTACATGAATCCAATTTAATACAAATCAACTCTATTGGTATGACATACAAGTTCAAGTAGTTGGATGTTAAATTTTCAAACTTACAAGGTTGAATTTATGTACTACAAAATTTATGCACGTGGAAGTTATGATGAAAAATACATTGGTTCAATAGTTTAACATAATTGTAAGTATCACAGTTGAACATTAGTATATTACAAAGAATTATTGAATACATGTAATGGCACTGTTATGCCAATGGGCATACATGAGTCCAAAAACCCACGAGCGGCCTATGTTTTGCTTCGCCGCTCCTGGCCCACTTTGCGACTTAGTCGCGGCTATTTTTTTTTCTGCGCTTGGAGGGAATTCATCGGAATACCCCGGAATGCTCGCGCGTTGATGACCATTTTTCGGTCACTTCCAGAACTCGCTGGAACCCACTCTCAGCGTTCCCAACGTTTCGAGACTACGAATGATGACCTCTTGAGCGACTTTGCCAAACCTCGCGAACCCCATTTTTTATCTCAAAGCCCCCGTCAAACCAACGAGGGACTTCTCGAGTGAGCAAATCCGAGCACGGAGTCTCGTCACACGAACCGCCGAAACGCCAAACTGCTCGACCGAACCTCAATTTCTCGCGCATGCATCTTGTACAGATATCACCGAGTTTCGGAACTTGTAACAATGAAGTATTCTTTTTGCTTCTCAGAAATACCCGAGTGACCCCAATCTCGTGACAAGTGACAAACTCCGTTTCCAACTCTGAACCACTTTACTTTCGCCAGCGTAACACTTACTATCAGAGCGCATCGGTCCGGGCGGAGCACAAGATTAATTCCTACATCAACTCAAGACCCTCACGTGTCTTCCAGCGCATCTCCACCAACAAGAAGTTCGTAGACCTCGCGACGAAGTTGGCACACGAAGCGAGCGCACCCGGCGACAAGCAGCGGTAACCGGCGAAGACACCGACGATAGCGCAAGGTGCCTTGCAAAGGACCTTCAGCCTCATTGAGGGGGATGAGCGGGCACTTTGACTGGCGCAACCAATCTAGAGTCAGGCATACCTGACATGCCAATCCCGCCTGGACCACCGACTAATACGACTCTATCAACGACACGAGACAAGATCGCGGAGCTGACTGGCCGGCTGGCACAAATGGAAGCGTTTCAACGAACGCTTGTCAAACAATTGCAGCATTACGCCGCTGAAATCCGTGACTCAAAAGCGCGAGAAGCGGTACTTGCCGATCGACTTCACATCAGCGGATCCTCAATTTGTCCAGGTCTTCCAGAGCAAATCACAAGAGACCGAAGGCCAGGATCTTCCTGACGAGTTTGGAGGTATAGTTCACCGCTGCTCGGGTTCACTCCGATGAACGGAAGATGAACCTCGCAGCCTCGCTTTTGTGGGGCACAGCTTTAAGTTGGTGGGCCGATCTCATGGCCATCTAACGGCAACAGGCAGCCGTAGGAGCTGATCCAACGGCTACCGCATCATTGGCATCAGGCGTACTATCTCTCCAGCAAGTTCACCCGACCTGGAAATTATCAATTACTCCCCCATGCAACTGGCGCGAGTTCACCCTGGCACTCGTCGCTCGCTTCGGCAAGCTAAATGAGAAAATAGAGATCCACTACCAGCTACAACGACTGAAGCAGCTGTCCATCATGGCAGAATACACGCGGCGTTTTTGTGAGATCATCATTGACAACAACCTTGCAGAGGATGATCTCTGTTTCCACTACAACAATGGCCTCAAACGAGATATTTGTAGAGCACTCGCAGTCCATGACATCACCGACAATTTACCATAGATCATCGCAGCCGCTGAACGCATCGACTCTGTCGACTTCAACTCAAAGTTCAACGAATCCTACGGCTGGCGCCCGAGGTATCAACCGTAGCATAGTAATAGGCATCGATTGTAGAATTCGGAGAACTCAACTCCGTTGGAAGTCGATGCCATTGAGCAAAAAGGAGATCAACGGACCTACTACAGCTGCAGAAAGATTGGACACATCACGCGGAACTGCCCTAGAGGAAACCAGAGGGGAGGGAAGCAGCAGAAAAAGCAAAAAGGAGGGGAGGAGTTGGGAAACGACAAAGGCCAGGAGTAGACGGCAAAACTCCTGCCCCCGTCACACAAATTGCGCCGAATGATCGTCCACCCGAACGGTTACGATTGCCTAATACGGGGGTTCCTGAGATCCAGAAATTCGACGAGGGATACGAGGACGACCAGCATGCGATACTGCTGAAAATGCAACTGAGGGGTTGTAAACGTCACAAAACATTGGTGGCATTACTTGATGGAGGTGCATCTCAAAGCTTTATATCTGATCAACTGGTGACAAGCCTAGGTTTGAAGTACAAATCTGGAGCCTTTGAAGGAAAAACCGTCGACAAACGACTTCGCATCCGCCGACTAAAACAACCATTACGACTGCAAATCGGGGATATGCATGACGTAACTGTTTGGAGATCCTGTCCAATGAGCGACGACAAGGTGATTCTTGGGCGAGATTTCTTGTACCAGAAAAACCCGCAAGTCAACTGGAGCAGTGGCGCTGTCTACGTCAAGCGCAACGAGCACTAGATCTTCCTACCGCTCGTGCAGCAGCCAAAGTTTGGTCGACGTGCGACAAGCAACAACAGGGCAGCTGAAAACGATATGACAATTACAGCAGTGAGCGCACGCGAGCAACGACCACAAGCTACGCCGATCTCACTAGACGTGGAAAAACGATACCCGAGGAGAGGAGCCTTGGCGTGGTTGGTCCACGCCAATTTGAGCAGCAAGAGCAACGAATCAGTCGCCACAGTTGGCGCATCAGCCTCATCAGCCTCATTAGCCTCATCAGCATCAAAGTTCGCAAACATACCAGAGGAGTTCGCTCTGCTTCTGAAGAAATTTGAAGGGGTCTTTCCCCACGACCTACCAAGCAAAATCCATCCCAAACGCGACATCGACCACCGAATTGAGCTCAAACCTGGCAGCAGACCAACTGTCAAGGGGACCTACCGGATGAGTGATCATGAACTCGCAGAGATCAAGCAAGAGCTGGACGACATGTTGGGTTCATCGGACCGTCCGTCTCTCCGTACGCCACACCAACACTATTTGTCAAAAAGAAAACTGGTGAAATGCGTATGTGCGAGGATTACCAGGCATTGAATGACATAACGATTAAGAACCACCACCCTCTACGTCGGGCGGACCAGCTTTTTGATCAACTACGTGGAGCAAGATTTCTAAGCAAAATCGATCTACGGATCGTCTACCACCAAATTTGCATCGCTAATGAGGATGTTGCAAAAACTGCCTTTCAAACGCATTACGGGCATTTTGAGTTCACGGTTATGCACTTTAGACTCACAAACGCACCCGCAACGTTCATGACAGTGATGAATAATATTTTTTGACCGCAACTCAATGGTTTTTTTGTGGTATACCTTGACGACATCCTCGTATACAGCCGGACTCCAGAGGATCATTGACGACATCTTCAGCAAGTGCTCGAGATCCTCTAGCGGAGGAAGTTCTACGGGAAGCTCTTGAAATGTGACTTCGGTCAATGATCGATCGAGTTTCTCGGTCACATCATTGGCGGTGGACGGATATCCATGGATCAAAGAAAGATATCTGTGGTGGCGGAATGGCCAACTCTGACAAAAGTGCGCGACGTACAAGTTTTCCTTGGATTTTGCAGCTGTTATCGGAGGTTTGTGAAGGATTATGCTCAAGTTTCAGTGCCACTTTCCAACCTCACTCCCAAAAATTGCAGGTGGAATTGGGGAAACATCGAACAAGAAGATTTTACTTTTTTAGGTAAAGCTCTGACCTCTGTGCCGATCCTTCGATTGGCAGATCCAACGGCCGACTACATCATGGCCACAGACGCCTCTAATCAAGCAATTGGAGCCGTCCTCCTGCAAGAGAGTGGTGGGGGAGAACAACCCATCGTGTACATGTCGCGGAAGCTTCATGAAGCAGAGCTCAACTATGCCGTCCACGAGAAGGAGATGGTCACAATAATTCACGCCTTCAAAACTAAGCGCTACTATTTGGAATGTCACAAATGTGAGGTTCAAATGGACCACCACGCCCTCAAGTACCTGAGAACACAGCCAAACCTCAACAGAAGACAAACTCCATGGATGGAGTTCCTCGAGTCCAACTTCGACTACGAGATCGAGCATCAGCCCGGGAAGACAAATCCAGCATACGCGCTGAGCCGCCGGCCCAATCTCACGGAGATCAATGCGTTACAGATTCAAGCAGACCCATATGTGGCAAAGTTTTTTGCACGTGGCTACAAGGACCACGGAGCCTCTGACATGACAAAGTTCCATTTTGCAGGCTCCTATTGGCGTAAAAAGCAGAAAAATCAAGTCGTCGTCCCCGAAGTCGAGGAGCTACGGTGGATGCTTCTTGAAGACTGCCATGACGCCGGCCGAGGAGGACACTTTGGAGCCGACAAGACTTTGAAAAACTTGCAAAATACTATTGATAGGACAAGATGGGGGTTGACGCCGCAAAAGTCTGCAAAAGTTGCGACCTATGCCAAAGACATAAGAGTCGGTGCACCAAACCCCTTGGTTTACTACAACCATTACCAATACCAGAAAGACCATGGAATGATATCTCCATGGATTTTGTGACCGGTTTGCCTGCCACACCAAAGGGGTTTGATGCCATGTTCTTCGTCATCGACAGGTTCTCGAAGATGGCGCACTTCATCCCGACCACAACGGTTATAACCGCCGAAGGGACAGCACGACCGTTCCTTGACCAAATCGTCCGACTACATGGGGTCCCGCGATCCATCACAAGTGATCGAGATGCGCGGTGCACCAGCCAGTTCTGGCGAGATCTGATGCAACGGTATGGAAGTCGACTTCAACTTTCAACGGCATTCCATCTGTAGACCGATGGACAAACTGAGCGAACCGACCCAACCCTCAAACAACTCCTCTGAACCCTGTGCGAACCTCACGGCACTAACTGGGCAATCAAGCTGCCGGTCGCCGAGTTTGCATTAAGTTCAGCAGCATCTATTGCAACGGGGAAAACAACGTTGGAGGTGGTTTACGGTATAGGGACAACCACCTCGATCAACCTACACACCGAGAGCAACATCCTTGCCGTTGGCACTCATCGACAAGAATTTTCCACAATCTGGGAAGAAACTCGTCAAACCCTCATAAAAAATGCAAGCAACTATGAAGTGACAGGAAAACAAACATTAACAAACCGAGGAGTTCAAGACAGGTGACAGAGTCCTGCTCAACTCCACAATAGTCAAACTCCTCGGATCTCATAATTCGAAGCTCAAACCTCAGTGGTTGGGGCCTTTTAACATTTTGGAGATGCGAAGTCCAGTCGTCATGAAACTCCGACTACCCGAAAACATGCAGATTCACCCGGTCTTCCAGATCAACAAACTTAAACACTACTCCGATCCGGCGAAAGATTTTCCTGGACGCGTGGTACCTACCCTGCCACCCATGATAGCAGACGACGGTCACGAGTACAAAGTTGAGGAAATCCTCGATCACCGCTGACAAGGAGGCCAGGATCAATTTCTGGTCAAGTAGAAGAACTATGACGCAGTACATAACAGCTAGATGCCGTACAGCCAACTCTCGGACGTCGATCGTCGTATCAACGGCTACCGAGCCCGACCCCGGCCACGTGATGGAAACGCGCCGGGACGTCGCGGCTAGAGGGGGGGGGGGAGGTGTTAATGTCGATGGGCATACGTGAGTCCCAAAATCCACAAGCGGCCTCTTTTTTGCTTCGCCACTCCTTACCCACTTTGCGACTTCGTCGCGGCTACTTGTTTTGGCGCTCGGAGGGAATTCCTAGGAATACCCCGGAATCCTCTCGCGTTGATGACCATTTTATGGTCACTTCCAGAACTCGCCGGAACCCACTCCCCGCATTTCTTGATGTTTCAAGACTATGAACAACGATCTCTCGAGCGACTTCGACAAACCTCGTGAACCCCATTTTCGATCTCGAAGGCCCTGTCGAACCAAGAAGGGACTTCTCGAGTGAGCGAATCGGAGCACAGCATTGCGTCACGCGAACCGCCGAAATACCAAACGGCTTGACCAAAACTCAATTTCTCGCACATGCATCCTATATATACGTCGCCAAGTTTTGGCACTTATAACAACGAAGTATAATTTCCGCTTCTCAAAAGTACCCAACTGACCCCAATCTTGTGAAAAGTGACAAACTCCGTTTCCAACTATGAACCACTTCACTTCCGCTAGCGTAATAGGCACTAGGTTGTATTGCAACAAAGTGTGGAGCCCAAAATGAGACCCTCAGAATGGTCATCCAAGGAGGGCGCGTGGATGGTCGCCTCGACCATTTTGGCAAAGACGTACCGCACCAAGAAGAGACAGGGTCGCCATAGGGCACAGATGTAAATCATGCATCCTAATCCTACTGATCACACGTGACAACTCCATGTGGAAACATGACCCTCACGCCACTTATGAGTGGAGAAGGAGTGACACGGTGGATTTTCCATTGCAACTCTCCGCAAAATACCTCAAATCTGGCCATCAGATACTTTGCGTGCTAGATTTGAACCAGAATCTAGCTTGTGTATATTTTTTCTAGAATCTAGTTCCTCAAAACTCAAGCCTCGAGTACGTGAAGTACTCCACAATTCTTTGACAACCATTTCTAATTGTAGCAATGGTCCGTACGCTACGACACATGAACAAAAATTTAAAGTAACATTTATAGTTTACAAGGTATTTCATCTCACCATCTTTACATGAATGGAACATTCCCCCCCCACGATCTCTTTCGGATAAGTGGGATTAGCTCTAAATGAACCAAGCATTCCAAAAGAGTAGATGACAAAGAGATTGAGAAAGATTCCTTGACTACTTGATGTAGTTAACCTTGGTCTACATTCCTTCCACCTTTTGTACATCTTGATATGTTTCCTTAATGTACTTTTTCTGGCAAGCTTTAAACTTTGATCTTCATGTTTTTGTCAATACTACAAATAAGCAAAATCCTTCTCCAATCCACAATTGTTATGGTAATGCTTGAAAGAAGGTGCCGCCGCCCTTTCAATTATGGATATCAAATAAGAGCTTTTGGCAAAACGTGTATCATCTAATGTGAAGGATGATGTGTCTTGATTTCCATCATTTACAACGACGAGCGGTGACCATTTTTTGCCGTTTAATTTACTTTAAGGTCAAAGTAACAAAATGACCAAGGAGCAAAGGAAACTGTTAGCGAAGCTAGCTTGATATGAGTTTGACAAGGCCCCTTGAACCTGTTTACAAAACTGAATTGATGCCCTACAAGTCCTGAACTAACGAAGTGGTTGAACCTGAATGTGAGGTTTCTATCTGATTCTACAATGAGAAGGAAGCCAACTCTTATCACCATGAACAAAGTTCAAACATCCAAACTTTCCATTCATTGAGAAAATGAATATATCATTTGGACTAGTGGGTAGTGTTGTTTCGTTTCACAAGAATAAAGCTTGTCTTGTTGTATTGTGTCAAGTATAACATGGTATTAAATGGCATCCTACCCCTCTCTAAACCTGGTTATGATGCACACATTCTGTTGATACGTAGTCATATCCTAGCAACTATGGCTAAAGTTATAAAATAGAAAATACACGATCACTTGCACTCGCTGTAAGTATTTAGACATCAAGAGTGTCCCCCCCCCCTCCCCCGCCCCACCTCACCTCACACTGCTGCTTACCAACAAAGGGGAGGACCAACGTGCCAAAGCCAAGCTTTCGGGCACAGAATGTGTGGTCCTAAGAAAACCATCACTCAACTTTTTCCTAATACTAAAGAAGCCACGTAAGAAAATCACCCTCTGAAAACAGTTGTACCAACAATTTTATAAGTAATCTCAACAGTAGATGGTGCAGATGATTGGGTCATGCTTATGGAAAAACTTGCACATGCATCCTAAGCAAGCCATGACAACAGCTACTACAGGATTCATTTAATCTCCTTCTGAGTCATATCTCATAATGCTCCTCCCTTTCCTCCCATAACTTTCCACTGGCAACAATAGTAGTACTTCTCTCAATTAAAAGTTATAATTCAACTTCTGACACATCTCCTGTTCCTACGTTGGCACTTACTACTATTACTTCCGCTGTCGATGTTAGTACGACTCTTGCTACTACAAATAATGCACCTCCTAAAATTTCTCCTGGTGTTGTGGTTGTAACTCACGTTGACATTACTGCTGCTTCTTAAGCTACTCTTCTTCATACTGTTGCTGTGACCACTACGTCATCTTTTCTATTGCACTAAGTCTGTTTGTATTCCTCCTGTCTCATCATCTATCTGTTTATCCATCTTTGTTTCCTTTCGTCCGTCCATGTTCCTTTCTTCTTTTCGTCTATCCATCCGTCGATCCTTCAATCGAGCTCTTATTAGTGAAGAGGCATGGAACGGAACCTTATGTTTTGCCAACTTCGTCATGCGACACATGGGAAAACTTAATGACAAGAGGCCACAACTTTGTAGATCAATGATACAATGCCTTGACTTGAGTGAAGCTCAGGAAATATTGAAAATTATGTGGCATGTGTCCCAAACATTCACCCATGTTCGACCACTTATTAAGAAGGGACATGGATCAGAGATTTGTCTTTTGCCTGAATGGCCGTGTGAAAGATTGTCACAATGTTTTTTGCAGGCCAGGATTTGTGAAAACATGTTCACCCCTTGGACATGCTCACAAACTACGGTTGAACTCATCATACGACATTCAGACTTGGCATTCGGAAATCCAGTAACAAACATATAGCCATCGATGAGATTGAAATCCATAGACCATGAAATTGTTGTTCAATTAAAAAAAAAACCAGTAACCTTGTTGTGATAATACCCCAATGATAATGTTGACGGCTACTAACCGGGGTCAGATTACACATGATTTTCTTGACATCTCTTTCAATAGTCTACAGACTCATGGAATCTTGTCATTAAAGTGTGAAACATGAGGCATTACTCATTTCAACCTCAAACTTGGGGGATCCTTCATGTAATCAAAATGAAGAAACAAGGGACAGATAACCAGTTGTACCCTCTCAAATATATATTCTTTTATGCATGCAAACACTAATTTTTTATGCAAATAACTTCCAAGAATTATCCAAAATGTTTGAGACCTTTATTTTCTACACGGGCTACCCTGGTCCAGCAAGTTTTGTTTGGACGCATGGGGAGTCTCAAAACCCCCCCGCAAACCAATGACAACCCCTCCTCAAACAGTTAGAAATCCCTCAACAAAGGAGTTTGTGACTTTTTAACCAAATTCATGACATCAGCACTTCGATGCCCCACTTATGCAATGTTGACATTGCTCTTGCATCATGTTTTAAGATACATCTAAGAGCTTTGGTTACGACACCTTTGAAGAGCGAAGGGTCGGATATGGGGTAAACAATCTTGTGGAGTTCTGGATATGGCAGCTTTATCGAGAATTTTGTGGATAGGGGATTGACCCCCTGGTAATATTGTCCTTGTGGAGCCAATCTTAAGCGCGGGATAACTTTATGTGTCATGTAGGATGTCATGGTGATGCAAGCATCAGTTAAAGTTAAAAAAATGTCTAGGCTTTTTGGGTGCATTGAGGATCTGCAAGCTTCATTCCAATTCATTTCTTAATTCATCACTTATGTACTTCATTTTTACTTCAACAATGAATTACATAAGTGATGAATTAAGAAATAACCTTGACGATGAAGGATATGACTTAAGCATAATTGCATGACTTTGAGAGACTAGAATGTTCATGTTTGTCTTTAGTTTGTAACCCCCTCAGTTTGCCTCCTCTCCCCCCTCCCCCTTCTTCCCATGTGTCAAGTCATGCCTTTTCCCTTCTCATGTCTTGCTGTTTTCCACCTTGGAAATTTCCTTGAAGACATTCCCGACTGAGATCACTCATTGGCTTGCCTTAGGCCCAATGCTCCTTTAAGAGGAATGTCATAAGACAAAACCTCATAACTTGCATATTCTCCTCCCTTGCTCCTCCCTCTTAGTCCCCCTCCCTCCCCCGTGTTTACTTTTCCCTCCATCCTGAGGGAATGGGGCAACTTGCAAATCACAATTGAATGTGAGAGAGTACGTTGCCCATGACACGACAAAGCAAACAACGCTTCAAAAGGTGGAGATACAGCGAAGATACAATTGAAAACGTAGAAGTTAGAGTAAAAAAACAGAACAGACGAGTGTATGTATCTAGTCTCACCCATCGGGACGCAAATAAGCGGAAAAGTCTAACCAACCGGTCGGAAAATAGAGTCAGGATGAGTTAGTGATATACCCATGGTTTCGGTCGACAAGTCAGCGGTGTCCACAGTAGAAAACAAAACGACAACGATGCCCATGTCTCTTGTTCTTCAAGAAGAAATGGGCATTGCTTTCATGTATATCATGTATTGAACAGATTTGACATGGATTTTGACTTTGAGGGCGAAGTCAAACTTTGCCTGTCATCGCAAGCTTGCAGGAGGGGTTTTGCAACAAAAACTCCCTGCGAGCTCCCGATGGCCCTGCCAAACCCCCCACTTTAACTAAGGGGTTTGTCGAGGGTTTGGGGAGGTTGGCGAGATGCGACGCACGCTATGACAAAAAAAAGGGAATCTGCCAGGCTCCGCGGAGCGGGGCTCTGCAGATGCCCGGGCAAGTAAAAAATAAAGGACGGAGTTGTAACATGTCCATCATTTCGGTCGATAGATCCTCGGTGTCCATAGTCAACGCGAACCAACGGCGATGTCCAAAGTTCAAATCGAGATGCATGCGGTGCCCATAGTCGGAAAGAAAATGACAGCAGTGCCCATAGTTGAAAACGACATGACATCTGTGCCCCCGGTTAGTGTCAGTCATGGGCATGCTTGACATATGTTGCATGGTTGTAACTGATTTGACATAGATTTCAGCAACCATGACAAAATGACTGTCGTCGGTGGTCGCAGGCGTAATGTGGAAAGAATTTGACGTGGTTCGTCAGGGCTCCGACGCCTTTGTCACGGGGGTCTTACATATGATGATGCCATGCTTTGGCTTGTACACACACACTCCACGTCATAAAGCTGATTGCGTCATGTTAATCCATTGATCAAAGGATCTTCGAAGTTTAATCAATGTGTCCCGGTCTTTCAGCGGATTTGTATTTCATTTTGACAGCATGTCACGTTGCACATTCTGCCGGTTTCCCGAGTCACACTGTACCCCCCATCATGCACGGCTACCATGTGCTTCGCTCGGCTGCAGTCCTACCTAATTTTGAAAAATGTTTTTTAATCCACATCGAGAGTTGCGGCTGATGGGGGGTTCTCGCCTTGCAGGGCATTGTGTTGCATCGAATCGTCGATGATGTTGTACGTCCTCACTGCGGTCTCGTTGACGGTGCATGCAAGACACATGAGGGTATCCAAGTTATATAGAGCCATGTTTTATACACGAGGTGTCCATGTTGTCTCCCTATGGCAGGGACCAGGCACCAGAGAGGTGGCAGAGCTGTCACATCATCTTGGTTCCCACCGGACGACAGCAAAGACGACATGACAGATGAGCCTTGCTTGACGCGTCACACACCCCCCCACGAGGACGACGATGCCGTCAAGCTGAGGGTCCCCTCTGAATGTCCCGTGTAGGCGGGCGTGTGCACTCGGCCAAGGGCATGCCCGTCGGGTCTAACGATGAGGCAAAGGTAGCCAACGCCATGGTGAAGGCTGCCTCCGCCCGCATCACGAACCCGACCCCTCCTGCTACCCCGAAGAAGCGGAAGGCTGCGGTGGACTTCCCTGGTGGCTCAACATATGAGAACATGGCCGCATGCAAATTCGCCATGGAAGAGTGTGCGGTTCACAACCGCATGGCACTTAGGTGGTTGAAAAGCGACCGCACTCGCTTTGTGGCACGGTGCAAGCAGTACGCGACCAAGAAGTGCCTTTGGATCGTATGTGCAGCATACAATAAGAAGTCCAGAGCGGTCAACATCACGTCGTTCGTGGATGGCCACCTTTGTGACCCCGGAGTCGGCCGGGGTAACCCCGTGCGCTCCATGAGGTCGGTTGCATGGCAGATTAAGAGCACAAACGCGAAGGACCCGTGTGTGAAGCCCAAGGTGCTGCAAGCCGTCGTAACCAACACCAAGGTCCCCTACACCACCCTCCACCGTGCGAAGAAAGCGTGTTTTGGAGAAGATGTATGAGAAGAAGACAGACTCGTGGAGGATGTTCCCAGGATATGTGGAGGAGGTATGTTTCAATTTTCCAACTTTGTTTCTATGGACTCGTTTTTTAACGCTACAACTCTGTCACAGTTTTCGGACTAATCGTGTTCTATCGGCTGTTTCATGCAATTACTGAGGGTCGACCGGCAGGCCATCGCGAACGCCGAGAAAGACCATGAAACGAGCAATTTTGACCGAGTGTTTGTCGCACCCGGTGCATATAGGAGAGGTTTTGAGTGCAACTGGCAGGTCCTCGTCATGGATGGTACACACCTAAAAATGGCCACAAGCAGGTACTCCTCATCATGCAATGCTTTGATGCAAATGGCTACGCCATGCCCGCTGCCTATGCCTTCGTGTCCAGGGAAGACGAGCGCAACTGGAGCTGAATCTGCGAGTTGGTGGCTGCAACGTACCCGACCACCGCACAAAAATTCACAACCATCATTTCAGACCGTGAGAAAGGATTGGCCAATGCCGTGGAGGCCAAGCTACCCGGGACGACCCACACTTACTGCACCTTGCACCTTATGCACAACGTGTAGTCTCGGTGCCAGGGCATGTCGGGCGCTCTCTTCTGTAACCTGGCGCACGTGGCGTTGCAGGCGGATTGGGATGCCTGCCTGGCTGAGATGTGCCGCACAGTGCCAAGGGCAGTGGATTACCCTACTGCTCATTGAATTCGATGACAGATTGTACGTTTGAGATTCCGAACACCGAAACGCGAAGGTTGAAGCTTGAACTCCAACATTTTCTTTGCTAGTCAGTTCTCTCGACAGCTGCAAGTTCTATAAGAACCAAACAAAGCTAGGTATGAGCCCCGGCCACTTGGAAGTAAATTCAAGGACTGGTTCCATGAATTCAACAAATGGATTTTAGAGTTATTTCTGTAGTCTTTTGAATTCGACGTATGATTCAAATCTGATGAATTCCAACGAGGGTTAAAATATTTGATATCGAAATCATCGAGCAGCTGGGTACCTGTTGGGTGGAAATGGAGAGCTCGGCATCCCCAAAGAATGTTGGAGTAGGCTTTTCTGCCCTGTTTCTCGCGATGGACACACCACTAGCAACGCCATGGAGTCTCTCAACGGCAAGCTGGTGGAGCTCTGGAAGATTTACCCGAATCTTTGTTTTGTGAACCTGCAAACCTGCACGTGTTCATACAGAGACTCTGGCATATTCGGCGCAAGTTGGAACACGACGCTGAGGGCAGCGTCGCGCCGGCGCTCTACCTCAAGGTCAAAAACAACTGTGACTGAAGTGGGGGAGTACTCTTTGGACCTTGATGGGGACGAGGACGGGCCTTGGACAAGTGACACAGTAGTGCGCTGAAACGGCACTCCACGTGATGTCAACATCACCATGAAAGACTGCTCGTGCAGGCGCTGGCTGGAGTATGGGGTGTCGTGCCCGCATGCGTGCAGCCTCCTGCTCGAGAACGACCTCAATCAACGTGGTGTACGTTGACTCTGGCTACCTCAACCTTAGCTACAAGCGGACATACAACTCCCCGTTCCCCTTGCCCAAGGTGCGGCTGGTGAATCAGGCAGACCCGAAGAGAAAGCACCCTGGCCCAAGTCGCGGCGCGGGCGTCCGGCCACAGTGCGTTTGGACAGGTACGCCAAGGTGAAAAAGCGGTGCATTTGTGCCCGTTGTGGAAAGCAAGGCCATGTCCGGCGGGCATGTCCTAACATGGAGGCCCCAACCCCCAAGAAAATGGTGGCCGCACGCGTTGTAGAGCTGGATGAAGAGCGTTGCATGACGGCGTCCTGCAAGACGAACGTGGATGCCATGGGGTACTCCGGGGATGAGGCAGAGGATGCTCCCCTGCTGAAGAGGAGGCAGAGTTGGACACGGAGGGGGAGGAGGAAGAGGAGGAGGGAGAGGAAGAGGAGGACAAGGATGAGGAGGAGGAAGAGGATGAGGAGGGGGAGGAGGGGGGACAGGAGGGGGCAGAGGAGGACGAGGAGGGGGAGGAGGGGGGGAAGGAGGTGGTCGACCCTGTCTTAGTCTCCACTNTGGCCGCACGCGTTGTAGAGCTGGATGAAGAGCGTCGCGTGACGGCGTCCTGCAAGACGAACATGGACGCCATGGGGTACTCCAGGGATGAGGCAGAGTATGCTCCCCTGCTGAAGAGGAGGCAGAGTTGGATACGGAGGGGGAGGAGGAAGAGGAGGAGAGAGAGGAAGAGGAGGACGAGGACGAGGAGGAGGAAGAGGATGAGGAGGGGGAGGAGGGGGGACAGGAGGGGGCGGAGGAGGACAAGGAGGGGGAGGAGGGGGGGAAGGAGGTGGTCGACCCTGTCTTAGTCTCCACTAATGAGGAAGGGGGCGACCATGATGATGCCGAGGATCGTGAGGAGGCATGGATGGCCTTCCATGCCGAGGTGGACATCATCAACCATTCTTTCGGCCCTTGGTGAGTTTGTCTGAGCTAGTTTCCATTCCCCTTACGTTCCCACAACTCTGGTTTCAGGTTCATTGATGATTCCAAACACTGGCTTCTTTCAATCTGTTTGCTTTGCAGAGATCACTGAAGTGCAGTTCGTCAAGAGAAGGTGTATGCCAGATCACAAGTGGCCCGGGATTACACTCCTGTAGTAGAGTAGCTTTCACTTGTGGTGTACTTGGGTTAGTACTTTTGTTTCACTCCGCATGTCATAGAGTTCTACTGCTGAATGCCTCAGCTTCTGTATTTCTCCCCCCCTACAATGATTGATGTCCACATTCCTTTTTCTTTACAAATACTTCACTAGTACAAACCACAAATGGGATGGTAGTTTTGTTCAACTCCGGATCTGGTGTAGTGCACAATGGATGTCAGGTTCATATGTTCTCAATACATGTCAGTGAATGGTGCCCAAATTCAACTTTTCTAAATTCCAATCTGAAGCACCTACCAAGAATGTGTACATATAGACTTTACACACGTTCATTTCATTCTCTTTCAGTCAATTATCTCTGCTGTGTGAGCACCTGCCCAAGGAACCTGAAACATGAGTACATGTGACAAACCACACTTGACCGTCATCTTCCTCATGGGAGTTGGGGCAGAAGTGGTGTGTCATACACTGTATTCCTACTTGTGGCAGCCAACAAGCACGAGATATGTAGGCACGTGCCATTGTACAGTGACACACAACGGTGCATCCCCAATGGATGCCTATGCAGGTGAAGCAGAAGCAGAGAAAACGCATGGGGAAGATGTTTTCTACGAAGGAGGAGACGAAGAAGACAAAGAGGTTGACTCTCTTGATGCCGATGAGGACATTTTCGTTGATGCAATGGGATGTCAAGGAATGCAGGGATGTGGATGTCACTTGTGCCACTGGCTCTGGCTATGCAGTGTCTTGGATCCAAAGTGGTTATATCTAGAGTGGTTTGGGTAGTAGTGGAGACAGTTACACCCATACTTGTTCCCTGACATAATACATGATTGCCCATATTCGTTCTTGAAATAATACTGGAATGCCCATAATTGTCATTGAAATCATTGTACAATGCCCACACTTGGGCCATGAACATTACTGCGATGCCCAGACTTCTCACATGAATAAGACTGTAGTGCCCATACTTGTTAGTGAAGTAATACTGAACTGCCCACATTTGACAATGAAATAATACTCCACTATCCAGAAATGTCACGTACTTGATACTTGGATGCCCGTCTTTGTCAGTGAAATAATTCTTGCATACCCACAAATGTCAATGTAATAAAACTCGGATGCCCATACTTGTCACTGAAATAATATTCCCATACCCAGAAATGTCAATGCAATAAAACTCGGAAGCCCATACTTATCACTGAAATAATACTCGCATACCCAAAAATGTCAATGCAATAAAACTCGGATGGCCATACTTGTCACTGAAATAATACTTGCATACCCAAAAATGTCAATGCAATAAAACTCGGATGCCCATACTTGTCACTGTCATCATCTTTGAAATACCCACTACGGACTCGGTGGCTCGGTCCATGTCCACGGCTCCCATGGCTTGGGACAGTTGGGCGGCCTGCTCCTCGGCATGGGCACTCCCAAGTTCCAAGCCATGTGCTCTGGAGTCACAGGAGCTCGGGCCCATGATGGTTCTACATGTCCCAACTCTCGGTTGCGTGCTACATTGAGGTCCCACTGCTCCTTCAATGCGACCCATGCCCGATGTGCCACCCAAGGGTCCGTTACGGGAGTACCCCATCCATGATGTGCCGGGCCATTTGGACGAACATCGTTGTCCATGTCGATCCAACGTGTTAGTCAAAGTTCGACAGTAGGAGTAAACTTAGTGCATTTTACGGACGGAGAAGCACCTTAACTTCACATGTTAGTACCCGTTCATAGTGCGAACCGGTACAAAAACCAGGTTTAGTAGTTGAACCTGTTCGCGTGACCCTGAGTGGACGTCGGCACATTCATTGGCGATATCAATGTCCTCTTCCGTGCGACACGCAAACGTTGGCTACAGCGCGACGATATCCGTCCACATGCATGGCTCCAGCTTGTGCGAACTCCCTGCCACTGAACGGTAAAGGACAAAACGAAACAGAGGCTGCCAAGCCCGGCTGGCAACATGCGAGGTTTGTTTAGGACATGCAAGACCATGAAGACTGAATACTTGGACTGTATATGTCTATGTATACTGTATATGTATATGTGCGCGTATACTTATATGTATACTTATTAGTATAATGGGCACAAATGCTCCGGTGCCCGTTGTTTCGGTCGATTTAGACGCGCTGCCCATAGTCGATTTCGACCTGCACGCGGTGCCCAAAGTCGATTTCGACCCGCACGCGGTGCCCATAGTCGAAAACGACCCGCATGCGGTGCCCATGTTTTTCGTCGAGCGAGCGAAAAACGAAAAAAATAACAACTGTACCCACGCCCTCGAAGTCGAACTTCGCCGAATTCGAGGGCGAAGTGGGCGAAAAATGAGTGCCGCGACTTCTGGAGGTCGCAAGTGCAAACTCCAAAAGTCGCGACAGGGTGACTGTTGCGACTTTTGAGATGCGCACTCCAAAAGGGTGCGCCGCAACACGCAAACCCCCCCTAAAATAAACCGCAACTAACAAACCCCCCCAAATTTACTCGCAAACCCCCTAGTTACACTAGGGGGTTTGGGTTTTATTTTTTTACTTGCTCGGGCATCTGCCGGACCCCGCGGTAGCGGGGCCCGGCAGATTCCCTTTCTCCTCTCACACGTGCGCCGCAACTAACAAACCCCCCCCCATATACGACAAACCCCCTAGTTAAACTAGGGGGTTTGTGTTATATTTTTTTACTTGCCCGGGCAGCTGCCGGGCCCTGCGGCAGCGGGGCCCGGCAGGTGCCCAGCGTGCGCCGCATCCTGCAGACCCCCCCAAATATACGACAAACCCCCTAGTTTGTCGTAGGTTTGGGGGGTTGGGCAGGATGCGGCGCACGCTGGGCATCTGCCGGGCCCCGCTACCGCGGGGCCCGGCAGAAGCCCGGCGTGCGCCGCATCCTGCAAACCACCCCAAACCTATGACAAACCCCCGAGTTTGTCGTAGGTTTGGGGGGTTGGGCAGGGTCATCACGAGCTCGTAGGGAGGTTTCGGCGCGAAACTCCTCCTGCGAGCTCGCGACGACCGGCGAAGGTCAATGTCAAAAAACATGTCGAAAGTGATATATACATGAAAAATATATCAGCCGTGCCCATTTTCGCTCACACGACGAAAAATATGGGCACCGCGTGTGGGTCGTTTCCGACTATGGGCACCGCGTGCGGGTCGAAATCGACTTTGGGCACCGCGTGCGGGTCGAAATCGACTATGGACACCGCGGATCTATCGGCGGCAACCATGGGCATAGAACAACTTCGTCCTAGTATAATATATGTAGTGCAACGAAATTATTGTACACACAGATGTAAACATATACCAGGATTGCTCATTTCACTTAAGGTAAAACATTATGCCGCTTTTCAGTTTTCAATTTTCATAGTACATTTTTGTTCATTTTGCACAAGAGATACAGAGTCATTTTCGAGGCTTTGCGTCATGTTACCTGAGAGATTAATTGATTAAGAGCGATGAGTCCTTCGTTGAGGGAGGTAGGTGAGCGTTTTGTCGAAAGCATTGTCTGAAAGTTGTCGGCCTGCATGTCCGACATCGGTCCTTTGTTTCTGATTTGATTCTCGAACTCACTTTGAATGTTATATAATACAATGAAACCCTCTAACCTATAAACTAGCGTTGGTCTCGCTCGGTCTCCTAACGGGCCCCGCGATTGTGTTGCCCGGCAGGAGACCACGAACGACCAGTCGTTCATGCGGTGTGGCGGACGACACCACCGCACGAATGGAAAAGCCACTCAAAGAGCAATGAAACTATCGTAAACCCATCTTTTGAAGGGTTTGCTGTGCTTCCTTTTCGCTGCTGCTGACGCCTCCATGTCGAGGCTGCTTGGTATGCTGCGTCGACATGCGGAATTTCTGTCAGAAGTTGGATATATTGTTCTCGTTGTGCAAGTCTCTGGCATAGCTACAAAAATCTGCGAAGTCGTGGATATGCCATGTTTATTATGCAGTCCATGGATATGGGGGATCTATCGAGAATTCTGTGGGTATATGGTCACACCCCCATTCACAAACCCTTCAAATGAGGGGTTTGTGAACGTTCCAAGCAAGTGATGATGTCAGCATGTTGACGCTGCATCGCATCCAACGTCGACATGCTGCGTTTTTACGTTATTCATGGAGAAAGTGTTGATATTCTCAGGTCAGTGGGTAGGGGAGTCTTATTCTTCCGAACGCCGGGTAGGCCATACACAGAATCAAATTTTGTGGGTAATCCCTACATGTACCCTTTTTGGGTATAAGAGTATTATTTCAGTGAAAAGTATGGGCATCCGAGTTTTATTACATTGACATTTGTGGGTATGCGAGAATTATTTCACTGACAAACATGGGCATCCAAGTATCAAGTACGTGACATTTCCCGGGAGTGAAGCATCATTTAATTGTCAACAATGGGCAATTCAGTATTATTTCACTGACAAGTATGGGCACTACAGTCTTATTCATGTGACAAATCTGGGCACAATGTTCATGGCCCAAGTATGGGCATTGTACAATGATTTCAATGACAATTATGGGCATTCCAGCATTGTTTTAGGAACGACTATGGGCAATCATGTATTATGTCAGGGAACAAGTATGGGCCTGACTGTCTCCACTACTGCCCAAACCACTCTGGATCTAACCACTTAGGATTGAGGACACTACACAACCAGAGCTAGTGGCACAAGTCACATCCACATCCCTGCCTTCCCTGACATCCCATTACATCAAAGAAAATGTCCTCATCCGCATTTAAGAGAGTCAACCTCTTTGTCTTCTTCGTCTCCTCTTTCGTAGAAAACATCTTCCCCATGTCTTTCCTCTGCTTCTGTTTCACTTGTGTAGGCATCCATTGAAGATGCGTCGTTGTGTGTCACTGTACAATGGCACATGCCTACATATCTCGTGCTTGTTGGCTGCCACAAGTAGGAATACAGTGTCTGACACACCACTGTTGCACCAACTCCCATGAGGAAGATGACGGTCAAGTGTGGTTCGTCACATGTACTCATGTTTCAGGTTCCTTGGGAAGATGCTCACACAGCAGAGACAATTGACTGAAAGAGAATGAAATGAATGTGTGTAAAGTCTATATGTACACATTCTTGGTAGGTGCTTTAGATAGAAATTTAGAAAAGTAGAATGTGGACACCATTTACTGATATGCATTAAGAACATCTGAACCTGACAGCCATTGTGCACTACAATAGATCCAGAGTTGAACAAAACTACCATCCCATTTGTGGTTTGTGCTAGTGAATCATTTATAAAGAAAAGGAATGTGGACGTCAATCATTGTGGGGCGGGGGGGGGAGAGGTACAGAAGCTGAGGCATTCTACAACAGAACTCTATGACACGCGGAGTGAAACAAAAGTACAAACCCAAGTACACCACAAGTGAAAGCTACTCTACTCCAAGAGTGCAATCACGGGCAACTTTTGATCTGGCATACACTTTCTCTTGAAGAACAACACTTGAGTAATCTCTGCAAAGCACACACATGGAAAAAAATAAAGTGTTTGAAATCATGAATGAACCTGAAACCAGAGTTGCGGGAACGTAAGGGGAATGGAAAGTAGCTCAGACAAACTCACCAAAGGTCGAAAGAACGGTTGATGATGTCCACCTCGGCATGGAAGGCCATCCATGCCTCCTCACGATCCTCGGCATCATCGTGGTCGACCCCTTCCTTGTCAATGGAGACTGAGACGGGGTCGACCACCTCCTCCCCCCCCTCCTCCCCCTCCTCGTCCTCCTCCGCCCCCTCCTGTCCCCCCTCCTCCCCATCCTCCTCGTCCTCCTGCTCCTCCTCCCCTTCCTCGTCCGACTCTGCCTCCTCTTCAGCAGGGGGGCATCCTCCGCCTCATCCCCGGAGTACCCCATGGTGTCCACATTCGTCCTACGGGACGTTGTCATGCAACGCTCTGCATCTAGCTCTGCAACGCGTGCGACTGCCATTTGCTCGGGGGTTGGGGCCTCCATGTTAGGACATGCCCGCCGAACATGGCCTTGCTTTCCATAGCGGGCACAAATGCACCACTTTTCACCTCGGCGTATTTGTCCAAACGCAGTGTGGCTGGACGCCCGGGCCCGCGACTTGGGCTTGGCTGCTTCCACTTCGGGTCTGCCGGCTTTACCAGCCGTACCTTTGGTAAGGGGAACGGGGAGTTGTACGTCCGCTTTTAGCTAAGGTTGAGGTAGCCGGAATCGACGTTCACCACGAGGTTGAGGGCGTTCTCGAGCAAGAGGCTGCACGCATGGGGGCATGGCACCCCATACTCCCGCAGGCGCCGGCACGAGCAGTCTTTCGTGGTGATGCTGACGTCGCATGGAGTGCTGTTTCGGCGCACTATTGTGTGGCTTGTCCAAGTCCCGGCCTCGTCCCCATCAAGGTCCAAAGAGTACTCCCTGCTGCGGTCACAGTTGTTTTGACCTTGAGGTAGAGCGCCGGCGCGACGCTGCCCTCGGCGTTGTGTGCCAACTTGCGCCGATTGTGCCAGAGTCTCTGCACGAGCACGTGCTGGTTCACAAAACAAAGATACGGGTACATCTTCCGTAGCTCCACCAGCTTGCCGTTGAGAGAATCCATGGCGATGCTGGTGGTGTGCCCACCGCAAGAAAAAGGGCAGAAAAGCATGCTCCGGCGTTCCTTGGGGATGCCGAGCTCTCCATTTCCACCCAACAGGTAATCCACTGCCTTTGGTACTATGCGGCCGCATCTCGGCCAGGCAGGCATACCAATCTGCCTGCGTCGTCACGTGCGCCAGGTTCGAGAAGAAAGCGCCCGACCTGCACTGGCACCGAGACTGCACGTTGGGCATAAGGTGCCAGGTGCAGTAAGTGTGGGTCGCCCTGGGTAGCTTGGCCTCCACGGCGTTGGTCCTCGCCAACGGTAACTTCAGTTACGACTGCTTGTAGCACCTTGGGCTTCACTCACAGGTCCTTTGCGTTGGTGCTCTCAATCTGCCGTGCAACCCACCTCATAGAGCGCACGGGGTTACCCCGGCTGACTCCGGGGTCACAAAGGTGGCCATCCACGAACGACGTGATGTTGGCCACCCCAGACTTCTTGCTGTACGTCGCACGTATGGTCCACGGGCACTTCTTGGTCGCGTACAGCTTGCACCGCGCCACAAAGCGAGTGCAGTCGCTTTTCAACCACCTGAGCGTCATGTGGTTGTGAACCGCATACTCTTCCACGGCGGCTTTGCATGCGGCCATGTTCTCATATGTTGAGCCACGGGGGAAGTCCACCGCAGCCTTCCGCTTCTTCAGTGTAGCAGGAGGGGTCGGGTTCGTGATGCGGGCAGAGGCAGCCTTCGCCATGGCGTCGACTGCCTTTCCCTCATCGTCGGACCCAATGGGCATGCCCTTGATCAAGTGCACACGCACGTCTACATGGGACATTATGAGGGGACCCTCAGCTTGACGGCGTGGGGCCCCGTCGACTGCAAGGGGGCGGTGCATCATCGTACTGGGGGGGGGGGGGGTGTGGCGCGTCAAGCAAGGCTCGTCTGTCACGTCGTCGTCGCTGTCGTCCGGTGGGACCCAGGATGATGTGACAGCTCCGCCACCTCTCTGGTGCGTGGTCCCGGCCATAGGGAGACAACATGGGCACCTCATGTATAAAACATGGCTCTATATAACTTGGATACCCTCATGTGTCTTGCATGCGCCGTCAACGAGACCGCAGTGAGGACGTGCAACATCATCGACGTTTCGATGCAACACAATGCTCTGCAAGACGAGAACCCCCCACCAGCCGCAACTCTCGATGTGGATTAAAAAATATTTTCCAACATTAGGTATGACTGCAGCCGAGCGAAGCACATGGTAGCCGTGCATGATTGGAGGTACAGTGCGACGCGGGAAACCGGCAGAATGTGCAACGTGACAGGCTGTCAAAATGATATACAAATCCGCTGAAAGACAGGGACACATTCCAGGAGAACAAAATTTTCATTGATTAAACTTCAAGGATCCTTCGATAAACGGATTAACATGACGCAATCGGCTTTATGATGTGCAGTGCGTATGTACGAGCCGAAGCCTGGCATCACTGTATGTAAGACCCCCGTGACAAAGGCGTTGGAGCCCTAACGAACCACATCAAATTCCTTCCATGACACGCGTACGACCGCCGACGACAGTCGTTTTGTCATGGTTGCTGAAATATATGTCGAATCAATTAAAACCATGCAACATATGTCAAGCGTGCCCATGACTGACACTAACGAGGGGCACAGATGGCATGTCGTTTTCAACTATGGGCACCGCTGCCATTTTCTTTCCGACTATGGGCACGACATGCATCTCGATTTGGACTTTGGACACCGCCGTCGGTTCGCTTTGGACTATGGACACCGCGGATATATCGACCGAAATGATGGACACATTACAACTCTGTCATTTTAGAATAAGACAGTATTGTAATTTACCCATCGTTTGGGTCGATATATCAGCTGTGTCCAAGGTTGAAAACGGAAAAAACCGCAGTGTCCATAGTCGAAAACAAAGTGTTAGCGGTGTCCATAGTCAGAAATGAAATAACAGTGGTGCCCATGTTTTTCATTGTGCGAGCAAAAATGGGCACGAGTGACATGTATTTAATGTATTTAACAAATTTGACATGGATTTTGACTTTGAGGGCGAAGTCGAACTTCGCCGGTCATCGCAAGCTCGCAGGAGGGGTTTCACGGCGGAACCTCCCTGCGAGCCCGCAATGACCCTGCCAAACCCCCCATTTTATCTGAGGGGTTTCTTGAGGGTTTGGGGGGTTTTGCACGATGCGGCGCATGCTGTGATGGAAGAAAGGGGATCTGCTGAGCCCCACTACCGCGGGACCCGGGAGGTGCTCGGGCAAGTAACAAAATATAGCCCAAATCCCCTAGTGTAACTAGGGCGCTTGTTGGATTTT
>SZWC01000572.1:340408-395719 GCA_023375785.1 Penium margaritaceum | reverse complement strand
TGTTCTTCAGCAGCTTTGTCGATGATGCGCAGATGATGAGATCATCGACGTAAAGAGCCACCAAGACGAGGCCATCCTTGTCCTCTCGTACGTACATACTGAGGTCGTTCTCGCAGTGACCGTATCCTGACCCCTCCATGAAGGCGTCCATCTCCTTGTACCAACACCTTGGGGCCTGTTTCAGCCCATACAATGACTTGTCGAGCTTACAAACTTTTCCAGGTGGTGCATCCACCCCCTCAGGCACCTCCATCAAGACTTCTTTGTCAAGCTTTCCATAGAGAAATGCAGTCTTGACATCCATCTGGTGAACCTCTAAGTTCTTGGCTGCTGCTGTTGCGAGGAGAGAACGGATCATTGCAAAGGTGACGACGGGTGCGTACGTCTCATCGTACTCGCTCCCCGGCCGCTGCACAAAACCCTTGGCCACCAGGCGCGCCTTGTGGCGGTTGATGGTCCCATCCTGCTTCAGCTTCTTGACCATGATCCACTTGTACCCTACAACGTGAACGCCAGCGGGCCGGTCCACCAGTTTCCATGTACTGTTCTCCTTGTGCGAGGCCAACTCGCTTTCGATGGTGGCCTTCCACTTGGCCCCATCCGGTAGAGCAAGTGCTTCTGCCACTGTGGACGGCTCTCCTTGAGCCACAAAGGCGTAACTCAGACCAGTCCACTCACCAGTTGTAGCATCATACTGTCGTGGTGGGATAGATAAGCGCGAGCTGCGTCTTACTGTGTGATGCTACGACGGCTGCTGTTGTTGCTCCTGCTGTTGCTGCTCTTGCTGCTCCGGTTCTCTTACCACAGACTCTCCCTCAGTGGAAGAGTCCTCATCATTAGAGGAGGTGGAATCTGAATCAACATCAGAGTCCTCTGTTGCGGCTCTCCCTGAAGCTACCACTCCTCTTGCTTCTATTGCCTTGTTGCTGCTCCACCCCTATGGTGCCTCATCACCTGTCTCTAGTAAAACCAGCCATTCACCCGGTTTGGGCACTAGCTCGTCCTTGAACTGTTGCTCTGCTCCTACGACAGCCTCGTTGAAGTCCACGTCTTTACTACGAATCACTTTGTTGCCTTGTAGGTCCCAGAGCCTGTAAGAGCGTTGGGCACTGTCGTAACCCAAGAGCAGACATTTCTTGGCCTGCGGATCCAGCTTACTGGCACCCTCCCTCGTCAGCTTCTTGGCATAGGCCTGGCAACCAAGCACTCGCAGATGTGAGACATCTGGTTTCTTGCCCGACCATGCCTCTTGTGGAGTCATCGGCGGCAGCTTCTTTTCCCCTTTCCTCGAAGGGCTGATGCAGGTATGAGGTTGATGGTGTAGGCCGCTGTCCTAGTAGCCTCGGCCCAGAACCTTCCTGGCAGCTTTGCTTCATACAACATCGTTCTTACCATCCCGAGGATGGTTTGGTTGAGGCGTTCAGCGACACCATTGCTCTCGGGCGACTCAGGTACCGTATTTTCTTGTCGTATCCCCTGCTCTGCTAGCCAGCCTTCACAGGCCTTGTATTCCCCACCGTTATCACAACGAAGGGCCTTGACCTTCTTGCCGGTCTGTCGCTCAACCATTGCGACGAAGTGCTGCAGATGCTCCTTTACCTCACTCTTCTGCTTCATGAAGTACGTCCAGATCTTCCTCGTTTTGTCATCTGTGAAGGTGAGGAAATACCTGCAGCCTCCGACTGAGGCTGTTCGCATCGGCCCGCACACGTCGGTGTGGACCAACTCGAGAGGTTCATTCGCCAAGTTTCCGTNTGTCGTATCCCCTGCTCCGCTAGCCAGCCTTCACAGGCCTTATATTCCCCACCGTTATCACAACGAAGGGCCTTGACCTTCTTGCCGGTCTGTCGCTCAACCATTGCGACGAAGTGCTGCAGATGCTCCTTTACCTCACTCTTCTGCTTCATGAAGTACGTCCAGATCTTCCTCGTTTTGTCATCTGTGAAGGTGAGGAAATACCTGCAGCCTCCGACTGAGGCTGTTCGCATCGGCCCGCACACGTCGGTGTGGACCAACTCGAGAGGTTCATTCGCCAAGTTTCCGTGCTTGTTCCCCTTGCGCCCTTTCCTCTTAGCCTTGCCCATGAGGCAGGCCTCACATACGTTCTTCACCTTCCCCGCACCCTCTCCCTTCCCCAAGGCCAGGCCTCGTACCAGCTCGTGTTTGCCCATTGTCTCCAACGTGGAGTGGGCGGCGTGGGCCAAGCGCCTGTGCCAAAGGTCTTGGCCACAGTTCGCTTCCGATGCCGTGGCAGTCCCAGGGACTGCTTCGGGTTGGGTGGGTGTTGAAGCTTCCACTGATTTTGTTATATCTGCTGCTGTTGACAGGCGGCTGCTTTCTGCCTCTACCACCTGACTTCCCCCAGCAGTCATGGTTGCCCCAGCTTTGGCAGCACCCTCCACCTTGGTTTGGAGGATGTAGAGGCCGTCCACGCGTGGTACATCGGCCACCACACTCTTTCCAGCGTACTGTATTTTCACTGCCAACGTGGGAAGGATAACGGCCCTGTTCTTGTCGAAGACGACCGTCATGTCTCGGTCAGTAATCTTGCCGACAGAGAGTAGGTTGGCAGCGAAGTTGGGCAGATAGACTGCCTCGGTGAGCTTGAGCTCCTTCTCTTGGCCATTCACCTGGATGGTGACCAGCTTGTCACCCATCCCTTCAGCTGGTTCCACCCTCCCGTTAGCACAACGGAAGTTGAGGTGGCAGGGGCCCATGGAGGTAAACCCCCGTTTGTCGTTGGTGGAATGGTGATTTGTACCAGAGTCAAGAGCAAAGGCCCCTGGCTTAAGGAGTGCATTGCCAGCGCCAGTCGTGCCTTGTGCCATCAGTGCGGTGGGCTGCTTCCCACCCTTGCCTCCCTTGTCACCCTTCTCTCCCTCTCCCTTGACCCCTTCCTTCTTTGGAGCACGGCACTCGCGTGCCCAGTGCCCTGCCTTGCCACAGTTGTGGCAATTGCCAGGCCGTCGCTTGCCCTTCCCCTTGCCGCCTGCCCCCTGCTGCTGCCCTGAGTTGCTAGTGCCGCTGCTGCTTGCTGCGCCCTTAGCATAGGCTGCAATGTTGGCCTCGCTATGGCTACGCCGCATAGCCTCATTGCGGATGTACTCTGAGATGTTGGAGTACTTCACGTGGTCCTCTGGCCAGCCACCAATCACAGTAATCATGGGGCCCCAGCTTGGTGGAAGAGCCATGAGGAGAATCATCCCCTGCATGTCGGCTTCAAGGCTCCAGCCCATGTTGCTGGCTTGCTGAAGGAGAGTCTCAAACTGCTGCAAGAATTTTAGGACGTCCTCGCCTTCAGTCAGCTGCATCCTCAGCAACTTTTGGAGGATGAACAAACGGTTGGCGAGGGAGTCACTCTGGTAGACCTTGCATAGTTTCTTGTATGCCTCAGCTGCGTTTGTGAGGCCGGAGATATGAGAGAGCAGATGCTGCTGCAGTGCTGAGACCAGAATGGCCATGCGTTTCTTGTTGGCCCGCTTCCACACCGCGAGCTCCTCTCGTTGGGATGAAAGTGGTTGGACAGCCTCCCCTGTAAAGTAGGGGAGAAGATCATGGTCATCAACTATGATTTCAAACTGCCACTTCCAGAGCGAGAACCCTGTCCCATCAAATTTAGGAATTGGCGCATGAATGCCACTCCCTGCCTCTACTGTGGACCTCACAGCTCCAGTGGTGGCCAAAGGTGTGCTGGTCCACGAGCCTTCCTCGATGGCACTCTTGCCTTTCTCCTCGACGGTAGGTGGAGCCATGGTACCTGCGGTTGAGGCGGATCTGCTTTCGTTGAGGCCGTTCTGCTACACCTGCTGTTGATGCCGATGTCAGGCTGATGGAGCCGATGTCAGGCTGATGAGAGGTCTTGGACGGAGGTCCGAAGAGGAGCACCAGGGGGTGTGATAGAGCGTCTGCGCTCCTCACGTTTGCTGAGCTACTGAGCAACCTGTATGCTTTTTGCAACTAAGTCTCACACTAGGCGTGGGCCCATAACCCTTTTGTTATTCCTGAGTCACGTGGCCTGAGGCTCCGGTCTAGAAAACAGCGCCGACACAATGGCAACTGCCGACCGTCCAAGGGAATTTCACCCAAGGATCACGATCACCCCCAAGGAATTAACTATGCCTCTGGTGAGACCTAGCTACCCAGGTGCTTTCGCTCAAGGTCTTAGGGGCTCCCGCCCTCTAAGCCTTCTTCTTCCTTGGTGTGAGAGCCCAACAAATTAAGTCAGCACTCTCACACGAGCAAGATTACAACCACCTTAGCAGTTCATATCAAGCTCAGTCTCAAGCGCACAGCTCAAACAAGAGACATNTAAAAAACAGCGCCGACACAATGGCAACTGCCGACCGTCCAAGGGAATTTCACCCAAGGATCACGATCACCCCCAAGGAATTAACTATGCCTCTGGTGAGACCTAGCTACCCAGGTGCTTTCGCTCAAGGTCTTAGGGGCTCCCGCCCTCTAAGCCTTCTTCTTCCTTGGTGTGAGAGCGCAACAAATCAAGTCAGCACTCTCACACGAGCAAGATTACAACCACCTTAGCAGTTCATATCAAGCTCAGTCTCAAGCGCACAGCTCAAACAAGAGACATCAAGTGAAGGAGTAGTTGAGACAATGGCAAGTACAATGCATAAATAGCTAAGGAGTGCCTTTGGCAGCCGAAGCGCACGCGCCTCGGCTAACCCGAAGCGCGCGCGCCTCGGCCGATGTCACTCCTTAAATTAAGGAGGTCATCCCCTCAATCAGGGAAGACATCGCCTGATCCAAGGCACATCTTGCATCTTCCAATCCGACCGTTGGATCAGCCCGAAACTTGAACAGCTGACAGTTTCACACATGCTCTTTCCATCGCTACGGTCGGATTGACAATCTGAATAGCCATCATCAGAAAACAAAACCCAGGGGACTTATCCTTGAACAAGGACAGTGCATGCCTGGTCTGTTGGACCGGACCCAGGGGACTTGCTCCACATGAGCACTGCATGCCTGGTCCGTCCACTACTCGCCAATTCTGGAGACTAGTGGCCAAGGGGCATTCAAATGACAACACTTGTGTGGTCCGATGCAGACTCAGAGCTTTGGAGGCTCTAGGTATTTTCTCACTTTCATTGATGATTTCAGTCGTTGCACTGCTGTGTACTTCCTTTCCTCTTATCACCAGTGCTTTGACAGGTTCAAGAAGTTCAAAGCCATGGTGGAGAACAAGACAGGCAAGAAAATCAAGGCACACACAACGACCGCATTGGAGAATACCTCAGCAAGGAGTTCCATGATCAAGTCGCAGCAGTAGGCATCAAGGCGTAGTGCACCGCGCCATACTCGTTGTAGCATAACAGTGTAGTTGAACGCGCCAACCGTACCATCATTGAGTCGGCGTTCTCCATGCCGTACGCGGCTCGGCTCACCTACGAGTTTTGGGCACAAGCAGTAAGCACTCCAGTTCACATCAAGAACCGTAGTCCAACCAAGGCCCTGGAGCAGATGACACCGTACGAGGCGTGATTTGGCAAGGAGCTGAGCGTAGCTCATCTTCACGCGTTTGGCAGCTTGGCACACATGCAGGTGCCTAATGAGAAGCGACCAAAGCGGGATGCAAAGAGCGCGCAGATGGCAATCAAGGCGTATCGCCTCTACAAGAGGGATATAGGCCACGTCATCATCTCTAGGGATATTGTATTCAACGAGAGCAACATCATTGGTACCAACATTGTCTGTGAAGAGGCAACAAAAGCAGCACCTGACGAGGCAGTGGGAGCACTTATCCTTCCTGACCCAGTCTCCCTTGATCCTTCCTCAACTGTGACAATGGGAGAACCAGTCTACTCTCCCATGTCTGGTGCAGTAGATACAATGGCCTCATCGGCAGAAGCAGTGGAAGAAGATACACCACCATCAACAAGAGCAGTTGTACCGGCAGCACATTGTCAACCGCCTGCTAACGCTCCAGCACCAGGTCGGAGGTACACTCTCAGGTTACGCTACAAGCCTGGTGAGCGCGAGCATTACTGGATACTCCAGAAACCAGACGAGATGAACGTCACAGTTGCAGCAGACTCTGATGAGCCGACGTTGTACAAGGAGGCATGGCGTCGCCAGGTGCGGCAGATTGGATGCAAGTTGTACAATAGGAGATAACAGTGCATGGGAGCTGACTGAGCATCGACATTGACGTGAGGTGATCAAGTGCAAGTGGGTGTTCAAGAAGAAGCGGGGAGCAGATGGCAACCTGGAAAAGTACAAGGGAAGGCTGGTCGCCAAGGGCTACTCGTAGCAGGAAGGCATCGACTACACGCAAAACCTTTGCTCCTGTTGTAAAATTTGCCTTTGTGCTTACGCTCCTTTCCTATGTAGCAGTAGAGGACTTTGAGGTCCACCATATGGACGTCAAGACGGCGTTCCTAAACGGTGACCTGGAAAAGGATATTTACATGGAGCAGCCGGAGGGGTTCCTCATGCATCGCCAGGAGTATCTGGTTTGCAAGCTGCAGAAGTCGCTTTACAGCCTCAAGAAACCGTCGCGTGCTTGGAACCAGAAGTTGGATGCGGTGTTGCCGAGTATGGAGTTTGAGCACAGCGAGTGTGACTATAGCGTCTATCGCTGGAAGCATGGTCATGAGGTGCTCATCATCATCGTCTACGCAATTGACATACTCCTCCTTTCCAACAGCATGTCTGCACTGCAGGTGTTCAAGGAGGCTATGCAGGAGCACTTCCAGATGTCTCATCTCGGCGAGGCATCAAACTTCCTTGGTATCCAAATCACGCGTGACCGCAAATCACGCTCTCTCACTACAAGAGAGTCGCTATATCAAGGATGTCTTGCAGCGGTTTGGCATGACAGAGGCAAAACCCATCGGCACAACGCCGGAGACGCGGCAGTACCTTATGAGCTTCACTGGAGAAGCAAATGCAGCTGAGCGGCAGAAGTCCAAAACCCTGTCGGCAGCCTCATATACCTGATGGTTGCAACAAGGCCAGACGTCGCACATGCTCTTAGCGCTGTTAGCCAGCACATGGCAAACCCCAGACCTGAGCAGCAGAAGGCACTGAAGCGGATCTTTTGCTATCGTGCAGGAACCATTAACATCGTCATCACCTACAACGGTAAGGATGATTACATCATCAGCTATATAGACGCTGATTGGGCTTCAAACCTTGAGGACCGCAAATCCATCTCTCGACATGTGTTCCTCATGAATGCTGGGGCCATCAGTTTATGCAGCAAGCGACAGGTGGTCATGGCCATCTCAAGCACGGAAGCTAAGTACATCTCTCTCAGCTTTGGAGCCAAGGAAGCAGTTTGGCTTTAGCATCTCATGGCAGAGATGAGTGGGAGTACAGCGGTTCTAGTTGTTGTGCGCATCGACAACCAGAGCGCAATCGCAGTCGCCAAGAATCCTGAGCACGATGCACACACCAAGCACAATCACATCGCATTTTACTTTATCAGGCACATGGTGTAGGAAGATGCTATCAAGCTAGAGTTTACTCTAACCAACAAGCAGGTAGATGATTTATACACCAAGCCAGTGACCCGTGAGAAGCAGCAGTTCTGTATGAACGCATGTGGACTTTGCCCACTGTGACTATGGCAAAGTTGGAGATTGTTGGGAAAGGAACCATCGTGCTCAGTTTCAGGTCCACAAGAGCAAGTTTGAAGAAAGAACAGATGCCTGCTCTGATCGTCAATTCCTCTTCTTTATTGGAAAGATGAGGTGGCAAAATGTCTATGATCCAAGTTTGAGGCCGATCCAACGGTCGGATTGGGAGATATGAATTTTCAAAGTATTCGGGGTCATTGACCACCGCTATCCGGGTGACCATGGGCGATGGCTCCATGCCTTAGCATGGAGCTATGTATATGGCCCTTAGAAAAGAAAAAGGCAACAGATCCAGGGTCAAGACCCGATGGGAGAAATATCCAAAAAGGTCCTAGATTCTTGGGTTGCCTTGTCAGAATATACTCACTAGGAAAAATTGCCTAACCTTTTAGGCGAGGTGAGATCTTTGTGTGCTAGCCATGGACACATGGCGATTCCTAATGGGATTGTGGGTTATGTGATCACCAGGATTGTACCATGAGAGCATTTTCTAGCTCTCTAGGTTGTGTGTGAGTCGTCAGCCTGATTGCTAGGCTGATTTCCTCCTTTGTGAGAGATTATGGACTCTAGTGTGTGAGCCTTAGCCTCCATGGCTAAGTGGTGTGGCTTGTGAGAGGGCTGACTTACCCAAGCTCTAGCTCTATATATACTCCATCATTTTGAGTGATTCAATAACCATTCTTCAACACAAGTGATGCCTTTCTACACCCACATACTCGCTGCTATAGTTCCAACAAAAGTGGGACACGAAGAGCGCGCAGATGCTGATGATTAGCTACGACATGGCAAGTAAGGCCTATTGCCTCTACAAGAGAGATACAGGCCTCGTAATCATCTGCAAGGATATTGTCTTCAACAAGAGCAACTTCAATTGCACCAACATTATCTGTGTGGAGGCAGGAGAAGCAGCAGCTGACAAAACACTAGGAGCAGATATTCTCCCTCACCTGGTCTCTCCTGACCCTTCCTCTACCGTGAAAGTTGGAGAACCACCCCATTCTCCCATGTCTGATGTAGTAAATACAAAGATCTCATTGGCAGAAGTAGAGGAAGAAAATGCACCACCATCAGAAGGAGCAGTTGTGCCAGCAGCACCGCGCCAGCTGCTTGCTAACGCTCTAGCAACAGGTCGAAGGTACCCTCTCAGGGTGCGCTATAAGTGTGGTGAGTGCGGGCATTTCTGGATGCTCTTAAAACCAAACCAGATGAACGTTGCAAGTAGCAGACTCTGATGAGCTGACGTCGTACAAGAAAGCAATGGTTGCACCGGATGCAACAGATTGGGCGCAAGCTGTGCAGCATGAGATACAGTCGGAGCGCGATTACGGTACATGGGAGTTCACTGAGCGTCCACCTAGACGGAAGGTGATCAAGTGCAAGTCGGTATTCAAGAAGAAGAGGGGTGCAGGTGGCAACCTCAAAAAGTACTTAGAGGACTTATTCCAATGAGTATAATAGTACAATAGTATAATTGTATAATAGTCAACCATTAGAGATTTGCAAGCACGTGTTTCGAGCTTCCCAAGGAGCAAGTATTCGCGGTCATCAACCATACTAGACCAAGAAGACTTACTCCAAGGGAGCAGTGCATGCCTAGTCCGTATTGTGCCTGCCCAAACATCAGCCATGGACAAGGAGCATATCACGTCAACAAACTCTCTCTTGCACCTCTGTCCATTAGCTGTGAGATCTCTCCTCTCTCCAATTGTCTTGATCTCAGTCTTCGTCCGTTGCATTGATCATACGGATGCCGCGAGTACCTTCGAAGTGCAATTCGCTGTGGACCACCGTTGTTATGCAATCTACGAGCATCTTCCTAGTATCCACGTATTCCAGGTCCACGATCTCCTTTGTGACCAGGTCGCGTGAGTAGAGGTACCTCATGTCGAGGTCCTTGGTCTGCTGAAAGATAACATCATCTTGTACCATTTTCATGGCGCTCTTGTTGTCGATGCAAACCTCTGTTACCAGGGTTTGTGCCGCTTTCATCAAGGCAAGGAAACTGCATAGTCACTGTGTGTCCTTGCATGCTTCTGACATGGCAATGTACTATACCTCTGTGGTAGAGAGGGAGACACAGTCTTTCTTTTTGCTTACCCAAGAGACTGCACCACTGTTCAAGAGGCATACAAAGCCCGAGGTGGACTTTCTCTCATCGATTCTTCCTCCCCAATCGGCATCTGTATAGGACACCAACCGTATCGGATCAGATCCTTCTTGGCCTCAAAACAGGAATCCCATGAGATAGATATTCTGTAAGGAACGCATGATGCGCTTGATAGCTTGCGAGTGCTGTTGTTGGGAAAGGAGCCATCCGGCTCGATTTCACGTCAACAGGAGCATGTTCCAGGAAAGTATCAAATGCCTACTCCGATTGTCGATCGGACTTCACCAGTAGAAAGATCAAGTGGGAAAATGTCTACGATCCAGGTTCGAGGCCGATCCAATCGTCGATATCCGGCTAACCATGGGTGATGGCTCCATGCCTTAGCCTAACAAAAGAAAAAGGCAAGAGGTCCAGGGTCAAGACCTGATGGAAGAAATATCCTAAAAGGTCCTAGATTGTTGGGTTGCATTGTCAGAGTGTGCAGACTAGGAAAAAACACCTCTCCTTACTTTTTAGGTGAGGTGAGATCCTTGTGTGCTAGCCATGGACACATGGCAATTCTCCATGGAATTGTGGTTAATATGACCACTAGGAGTGTGCCATGAGAGCATTTTGTAGCTCTCTAGTGTTGGGAAAGGAGCCATCCGACTCAGTTTCAAGCCCATAGGAGCAAGTTCCAGGAAACTTCGTGATGCCTACTCCGATCGTCAATTTGTTTTCACCATTAGAAAGATCAGGTGGCAAATTATCTACCATCTAAGTTTCAGGCTGATCCAACGGTCGGACTGGGAGATATGAATTTTTAAAGTTTTGGGCTCATGGACCGCCGATGTCTGGGTGGCCATGGGTGATGGCTCCATGCCTTTGCCTGAGAAAAGTAAAAGGTTAGAGGTCTATGGTCAAGATCTGATGGGAGAAATATCCAAAAAGATCCTTGGTCTTAGGATTCCTTTGTCAGAGTGTGCTGACTAGGATAAAGGTACCTCTCCTTATATTTTAGGTGAGGTGAGATCCTTGTGTGCTAGCCATGGACACATGGCGATTCTCCATGGCTTTGTGGGTGATGTGACCACTAGGAGTGCACCGTGAGAGCATTCTTTAGCTCTCTAGGTTGTGTGTCACTAGTCAGTCTGATTGTTAGGCTGATTTCCTCCCTTATGTGAGATTGTGGACTCTAGCGTGTGAGCATTAGCCTCCATGGCTAAGTGGTGTGGCTTGTGAGAGGACTTACTTGCCCAAGCTCTAGCTCTATATGTACTCGATCATTTTGAGTGAATTTAAAACCATTCTTTAGCACAAGTGATGCCCTTCCAATCACACATGCTCGCTGCTCCAAGGCTCCCTCTCTCCACCAAATCCAACATCTAGGTCATGTGTGAGTACTCAGCGTGATTGCTACGCTGATTTCCTTGGTTGTATGAGATTATGGACTCTAGTGTGTGAACCTAACAGGTGTGGCTTGTGAGAGGGCTGACTTGCCCAATCTCTAGCTCTATATGTACTCCATCATTTTGAATGATTGAACAACCATTCTTCAGCACAAGTGATGCCCTTGCAGTGCGACCTTTTGGCTGCTCGAAGGCTCCCTCTCTCATCCACTTCCAACAGCTGTTGCCTTGGATTGGCCACAAATGTGCTCACTTGTCCCACAGCATAGCAAAGATGATGATGTGTGCCAACTATTATTGGAACTTGAGGAGAGAGGGAGCCTTAGAGCAACGAGCATGTGTGATTGGAAGGGCATCACTTGTGCTGAAGAATGGTTGTTCAATCACTCAAAATGATGGAGTACATATAGAGCTAGAGCTTGGGCAACTTAGCCCTCTCACAAGCCACACCACTTAGCCATGGAGGCTAAGGCTCACACACTAGAGTCCATAATCTCACACAAGGGAGGAAATCAGCCTAGCAATCAGGCTGACCACTCACACACGACCTAGAGAGCTAGAGAATGCTTTCATGGTACACTCCTAGTGGTCACATAACCCACAAACCCATGGAGAATCGCCATGTGTCCATGGCTAGCACACAAGGATCTCACCTTACCTAAAAAGTAAGGAGAGGTACCTTTATCCTAGTCAGCACACTCTGTCAAGGCAATCCTAAGACCAAGGACCTTTTTGGATATTTGTCCCATCAGGTCTTGACCCTGGACCTCTTGCCTTTTTTCTTTTCTCAGGCTAAGGCATGGAGCCATCGCCCATGGTCACCCGGATATCGACGATCGATGACCCCGGAAACTACGAAAATTCATATCTCCCGATCCGACCGCTGGATCGGCCTCAAACTTGGACCGTAGACATTTTTCCACCTGATCTTTTCAATGGTGAAGTCAGATTGATGATCAGATCATGCATCTGGTACTTTCCTGGAACTTGCTCCTATGGACCTGAAACTCAGCAGGATGGCTCTTTTTCCAACAGTCAGAACGCCAGCCACTTCCATGTTGAGCCTTGGTGATGTTTAGCGCTGCCCTTGGATGGTGGCGCTACCACTGCTTTTGCTACTACTTCTGCAAGGAATCTGTCTGATAGAAAATGGAATGTAGATGCCAGCATACTAGGAATTGTGAAACAGGGTGCCCAGCACTGGAACATTCAGCTCAAAACCTTTCAGATCGACCAATAAAAGAGGGTCATAAACAGGGGATTTTTAAAGATATATCCTCTTGAAAACAGGGTATGCTTCTACTCCTACACCAACTCAGACCAGCCACCTTGTAAACGGCGTTTCTCCCAAACAAATCAATGGAATGCAAATATTTTTGCAGGAATGAAAAGCTAAGGAAAAATACTACGATTCGCATGTGCCACTTTTTAAATTTGAAAAAGAAACCAGAGAGATATGGTCATCACAAAGTGACAGTCTTACTCAAAGAGAAGAGTGTAGCCCTGGCCGACCTCGTTTTGAGCATAATTCTCAATCCGACTGTTGTATCTTCAAGATCTTAGGCTCATTAGAAAGCTTGTCTTTTGAGCTTGAACATCTTGTGGTTGATTGTCAAATCTGGTGAAGATTTCACCCCACCCCGTTTCTCTCAAACTGGGAGAAATCTTACCCTTATGTGAGATTATGCACTCTAGAGTGTGAGCCTTAACCTCTATGGCTAAGTGGTGTGGCTTGTGAGACGGCTGACTTGCCCAAGCTCTAGTTTTATATGTTCTCCATCCTTTTGAGTGATTCAGTAACCATTCTTCAGCACAAGTGATGCCCTTCCAGTCCTACATGCTCGGTGCTCCAAGGCTCCCTCTCTCCTCCACTTCCAACACTTGGTATGAGAACCAAGTTCTCCCACTTTCAGCCAGCATAGGCCGTCACTTTGAGAGTGACGGGTTGGGGTGAAAACTTCACCAAATTTGATAATCAACCACTTGATTCTCAAGTTCAAGTGACAATCTTGCCAAGAAGCTCAAGATTGCGAACATCCAACAGTCGAAAAAAGAGTTATGCTGAAAACGAGGTCGGCCAACGCTACACTATTCTCTTTGAGTAAGACTGTCGCCTTGTGTTGACCATAACTCTCTCGTTTCTTTGTCAAATCTGAAACGTAGCACATACGAATTGAAGTATTCTTCCTAAGCTTTCCATTAGTGCAAAAATGTTTGCATTCCATTTGTATGTTTGGGAGAAAAGCCGTTTTCAAGCTGGCTGGTGTGAGCTGGAGTAGGAGCAGAACCATACCTTATTCTCAAAAGAGCATATCTCCAAAACTCCCCTGTTAATGACCCTTTTTTATGAGTCGATCTGAAAGGTTTAAACCTGAATTTTCCAGTGGCAGACTGAGTTTTTCAAAATTCCTAGTGTAGTGGCCTCTATAGTCCATTTTGTGTCAGACAGATTTATGGTTGAAGCAGCATCAGAAGTAGGAGTAGTGCAGCCACTCAAGGACAGCGCTGAGCATCACCAAGACTTAAAATAGCAGCACCAGGCATGGTAACAGCAGCCCAGCCCTTGGAGAGGCTGGAAGGACTTGCCAACTTCACGTTTTGGAAGATCCGTACCCGCCTCCTTTTGGAGGAGAGGGGCTTGTGGGAGGTGGTGAGCGGCGACGAGCGCGCTCCGCCTCCACAGGCAAAAGGCATCACCACAGCAGAGGTGGTAGCGGGGAAGACATCGCAGAAAGGTACAGCAGATACAAATTCATTTACAACTGCAGTAGCGATATATGAGGAGTGGAAGAAGAAGGACAGGCAGGCCTACAGGCTGCTTGTCAGCACCATCTACAACCCGCGTCTTCAGTATGTGAGTGACAAGGCTACTGCAAAAGAGGGATGGAACACATTGTGCATGTATGAAAGTAAGGATTGTGCATTCCTCATGCTTTTGGAGGAGAAGATGATGGCGTTGAAAATGCAAGGTGGCGAGGGGATGGAGGCGTACTTGGACAAGGCAAAGGAGCTCGCGAACCAGCTGAAAGCGGCCAGCAACCTTCTCGAAGACACACGCTTTGTCCTCCTCTTGCTGAGGGGACTCCCAACGAGCTATGACACGGTACAGAGACGTTGGAGTGCCACACGACTCTCGACCTCGACTTCATCTGCACGCACCTGGTGCAGGTAGAAATTCATCGCAATGCAGCAAAGCGCAATGGCGGCAGTAGCAGCAATGAAGCAGCTTTCATGGTCATGGGCTCACGCAACCAGCAGCAGCAACAGTGTCTCCAGTAGAGATGCAAGAAGAAGGACAAGTACCACTATTGCCAGAAAGAGGGACACTACAAGAAAGAGTGCTTCAAGTTCAAGAAATACCAGAAGGAGCAGCAGTAGCAACAGCAAAAGCAGCAATCTCCACAGCAATATAGTAGGAGTCACAGTAACGTCAGCAGCAGCAGTAGTAGCTGCAGAACCAGACCGGCATGCGTCATTTTGGCAAAATGAACGTCGCCAAGGAGGTTCGCAACCACCTCTTCATGGCGTGGTACAAGGACTCGGGGTGTATCAAGAGTCTTACGCACGACAATGAGTGGTTTACGCAGCTGCTCTCCATTCCCCCCCGTCAGATTACTTTGGGTGATGATCGGGTGGTCTATGCTGAAGGGATTGGGATTGTAGAGATGTGGTTGGAGACTCCACGTGGCATTGAAGTGGGAGTATTCCATGGCGTGCTGTATGTGCTTGATTCTGTGTTTTACCTTCTCTTAGTGTCCTCTCTCACCAACACACGACAGCGCATCGTCTTTGACGATGACTATGGCTACATCTTTGACAAGGAAACATGAGAGGAGTTGGCCGGGTCGGTGGAAGAAGGCGATATGTACCGCCTGCTTGGGGCGACCAAGATCCCGCGCCAGCATAGCCTTGTTGTAGTGGTGTAGGCCACAGGTGGCAAAATCTGGCAAGCGCGCTACGGCCATATCGGCATGCGTGCCTTACTGCAACTTCAAACGAAGCAGATATTGTGTGACCTGCCCACCATCTCTAACTTTGAGAAACAATTGTGTACTGGCTGTATGGTGGGGAAACAGCATCGCGAGGCGTTCTCTGGAGCAAGAGAGCGCGTGAAGGAGGTGCTTGAGCTGGTCATCATAGACTTGTGTGGTCCGATGCAGACTCAGAGCTTTGGAGGCTCTAGGTGTTTTCTCACTTTCATTGATGATTTCAATCGTTATACTGCTGTGTACTTCCTTTCCTCTTATGACCAGTACTTTGACAGGTTCAAGAAGTTCAAAGCCATGGTGGAGAACAAGACAGACAAGAAAACCAAGGCACACGCAACGACCGCGTTGGAGAATACCTGAGCAAGGAGTTCCAGGATCATGTCACAGCAATAGGCATCAAGGCGTAGCGCACCGCGTCATACTCGCCGTAGCAGAACAGTGTAGTTTAATGCGCCAACCGTACCATCATTGAGTCCGCGTTCTCCATGCCGTACGCGGCTCGGCTCACCTACAAGTTTTGGGTACAAGCAGTAAGCACTCCAGTTTACATCAAGAACCGCAGTCCAACCAAGGCCCTGGAGCAGCTGATGCCGTACGAGGCGTGATTTGGCAAGGAACTGAGCGTAGTTCATCTTCGCGCGTTTGGCAGCTTGGCACACATGAACGTGCCTAATGAGAAGCGACCAAAGCGGGATGCGAAGAGCGCGCAGATGGCAATCAAGGCGTATCGCCTCTATAAGAGGGATATAGGCCACGTCATCATCTCTAGGGATATCGTATTCAACGAGAGCAACGTCATTGGTACCAACATTGTCTGTGAAGAGGCAGCAAAAGCAGCAACTGACGAGGCAGTGGGAGCACATATCCTTCCTGACCCAGTCTCCCTTGATCCTTCCTCAACTGTGACAATGGGAGAACCAGTCTACTCTCCCATGTCTGGTGCAGTAGATACAATGGCCTCATCGGCAGAAGCAGTGGAAGAAGATACACCACCATCAACAAGAGCAGTTGTACCGGCAGCACTTTGTCAACCGCCTACTAACGCTCCAGCACCAGGTCGGAGGTACCCTCTCAGGTTACGCTACAAGCCTGGTGAGCGCGAGCATTACTGGATGCTCCAGAAACCAAACGAGATAAACGTCACAGTTGCAGCAGACTATGATGAGCCAACGTTGTATAAGGAGGCATGGCGTCACCAGGTGCGGCAGATTGGATGCAAGTTGTACAATAGGAGATACAGTCGCAGCTCGACAACAGTACATGGGAGCCGACTGAGCGTCGACATTGACGTGAGGTGATCAAGTGCAAGTGGGTGTTCAAGAAGAAGCGGGGAGCAGATAGCAACCTGGAAAAGTACAAGGGAAAGCTGGTCGCCAAGGGCTACTCGCAGCAGGAAGGCATCGACTTCACGCAAAACCTTTGCTCCTGTTGTAAAATTTGCCTTTGTGCTTACGCTCCTTTCTTATGTAGCAGTAGAGGACTTTGAGGTCCACCACATGGACGTCAAGACGGCGTTCCTAAACGGTGACCTCGAGAAGGATATCTACATGGAGCAGCCGGAGGGGTTCCTCATACATCGCCAGGAGTATCTGGTTTGCAAGCTGCAGAAGTTGCTTTACAGCCTCAAGAAACCGTCGCGTGCTTGGAACCAGAAGTTGGATGCGGTGTTGCAGAGCATGGAGTTTGAGCACAGCGAGAGTGACTATAGCGTCTATCGCTGGCAGCTTGGTCATGAGGTGCTCATCATCATCGTCTATGCAATGGACATACTCCTCCTTTCCAACAGCATGTCTGCACTGTAGGTGTTCAAGGACGCTATGCAGGAGCGCTTCCAGATGTCTCATCTCGGCGAGGCATCAAACTTCCTTGGTATCCAAATCACGCGTCACCGCAAATCACGCTCTCTTACTATAACAGAGCCGCTATATCAAGGATGTCTTGCAGCGGTTCGGCATTACACATGCAAAACCCATCGGCACACCGCCGGAGATGCGGTAGTACCTCATGAGCTTCAATGGAGAAGCAAATGCAGCTGAGCGGCAGAAGTCCAAAGCCCTGTCGGCAGCCTCATATACCTGATGGTTGCAACAAGGCCAGACGTCGCACATGCTGTTAGCGCTGTTAGCCAGCACATGGCAAACCCGAGACCTAAGCAACAGAAGGCAGTGAAGCGGGTCTTTCACTATTGTGCAGGAACCATTAACATCGTCATCACCTACAACGGCAAGGACAATTACATCATTAGCTATACATATGCTGATTGGGCTTCTAACCTTGAGGACCGCAAGTCCATCTCTGGACATGTGTTCCTCATGAATGCTGGGGCCATCAGTTCGTGCAGCAAGCAACAGGTGGTCGTGGCCATCTCAAGCAGGAAAGCTGAGTACATCTCTTTCAGCTTTGGAGCCAAGGAAGCAGTTTGGCTTTAGCATCTCATGGCAGAGATGAGTGGGAGTACAGCAGTTCCAGTTCTTGTGCGCATCAACAACCAGAGCACAATCGCAGTCGCCAAGAATCCTGAGCACGATGCACACACCAAGCACAATCACATCGCATTTTACTTGATCAGGCACATGGTGTAGGAGGGTACTATCAAGCTGGAGTTGACTCCAACCAACAAGCAGGTAGCTGATTTATACACCAAGCCAGTGACCCGTGAGAAGCAGCAGTTCTGCATGAACGCATGTGGACTCAGCCCACTGTGACTGTGGCAAAGTGGGAGATTGTTGGGAAAGGAACCATTGTGCTCAGTTTTAGGTCCACAAGAGCAAGTTTGAAGAAAGAACCAGATGCCTCCTCTGATCGTCAATTCCTCTTCTTTATTGGAAAGATCAGATGGCATAATGTCTATGATCCAAGTTTGAGGCTGATCCAACGGTCGGATTGGGAGATATGAATTTTCAAAGTATTCGGGGTCATTGACCGCCGATATCCGCGTGACCATGGGCGATGGCTCCATGCCTTAGCCTGAGAAAAGAAAAAGGCAAGAGATCCAAGGTCAAGACCTGATGGGAGAAATATCCAAAAAGGTCCTAGATTCTTGGGTTTCCTTGTCAGAATATACTCACTAGGAAAAAAATGCCTAACTTTTTAGGGGAGGTGAGATCCTTGTGTGCTAGCCATGGACACATGGCGATTCTCCATGGGTTTGTGGGTTATGTGACCACTAGGAGTGTGCCATGAAAGCATTCTCTAGCTCTCTAGGTCGTGTGTGAGTCGTCAGCCTGATTGCTAGGCTGATTTCCTCCTTTGTGTGAGATTATGGACTCTAGTGTGTGAGCCTCGGCCTCCATGGCTAAGTGGTGTGGCTTGTGAGAGGGCTGACTTACCCAAGCTCTAGCTCTATATGTACTCCATCATTTTTAGTGATTCAATAACCATTCTTCAGCACAAGTGATGCCTTTCTACACCCACATACTCACTGCTCCAGTTCCAACAAAAGTGGGACACGAAGAGCGCGTAGATGCTGATGATTAGCTACGACATGGCAAGTAAGGTGTATTGCCTCTACAAGAGAGATACAGGCCACGTAATCATGTGCAAGGATATTGTCTTCAACAAGAGCAACTTCAATAGCACCAACATTATCTGTGTGGAGGCAGGAGAAACAACAGCTGACGAAACACTAGGAGCAGATATTCTCCCTCACCTGGTCTCTCCTGACCCTTCCTCTACCGTGAAAGTTGGAGAACCACCCTATTCTCCCATGTCTGATGTAGTGAATACAAAGATCTCATCGGCAGAAGCAGAGGAAGAAAATGCACCACCATCACAAGGAGCAGTTGTGCCAGTAGCACCGCGCCAGCTGCTTGCTAACGCTCTAGCAACAGGTCGAAGGTACCCTCTCAGGGTGCGCTATAAGCGTGGTGAGTGCGGGCATTTCTGGATGCTCTTAAAACCAGACCAGATGAACGTCGCAAGTAGCAGACTCTGATGAGCTGACGTTGTACAAGAAAGCAATGGCTGCACCGGATGCAGCAGATTGGGCGCAAGCTGTGCAGCATGAGATATAGTCAGAGCTCGACAATGGTACATGGGAGTTCACTCAGCGTCCACCTAGACGGAAGGTGATCAAGTGCAAGTCGGTATTCAAGAAGAAGAGGGGTGCAGGTGGCAACCTCAAAAAGTACTTAGAGGACTTATTCCAATGAGTATAATAGTACAATAGTATAATAGTATAATAGTCAACCATTAGCGATTTGCAGGCACGTCTTTTGAGCTTCCCAAGGAACAAGTATTTGCGGTCATCGACCATACTAGACCAAGAAGACTTACTCCAAGGGAGCAGTGCATGCCTAGTCCGTCTTGTGCCTGTCCAAACATCAGCCATGGACAAGGAGCATATCAGGTCAACAAACTCTCTCTTGCACCTCTGTCCATTAGCTATGAGATCTCTCCTCTCTCCAGCAGTCTTGATCTCAGTCTTTGTCTGTTGCATTGACCATAGCGATGCCGCAAGTACCTTCAAAGTGCAATTCGCTGTGGACCACCGTTGTTATGCAATCTACAAGCATCAACCTGGTATCCACGTATTCCAGGTCCACGATCTCCTTTGTGACCAGGTCGCGTGAGTAGAGGTACCTCATGTCGATGTCCTTGGTCTGCTGAAAGATGACATCATCTTGTACCATTTTCATGGCGCTCTTGTTGTCAATGCAAACCTTTGTTACCACGGTTTGTGTCGCTTTCATCAAGGCAAGGAAACTGGATAGTCACTGTGTGTCCTTGCATGCTTCTGACATGGCTATGTACTATATCTCTGTGGTAGAGAGGGAGACATAGTCTTTCTTTTTGCTTACCCTAGAGACTGCACCACCGTTCGAGAGGCATACAAAGCCCGAGGTGGACTTTCTCTCATCGATTCTTCCTCCCCAATCGGCGTCTGTATAGCACACCAACCGTATCGGATCAGATCCTTCTTGGCCTCAAAACAGGAATCCCATGTGATAGATATTCTGTAAGGAACGCATGATGCGCTTGATAGCTTGCGAGTGCTGTTGTTGGGAAAGGAGCCATCCAGCTCGATTTCACATCAACAGGAGCATGTTCCGGGAAAGTATCAAATGCATACTCCGATTGCCGATCCGATCGTTGATATCCGGCTGACCATGGGCGATGGCTCCATGCCTTAGCCTAAGAAAAGAAAAAGGCAAGAGGTCCAGGGTCAAGACCTGATGGAAGAAATATCCTGAAAGGTCCTAGATTCTTGGGTTCCATTGTCAGAGTGTTGAGAAAGGAGCCATCCGACTCAGTTTCAGGTCCATAGGAGCAAGTTCCAGGAAACTTTGTGATGCCTACTTCGATCGTCAATCTGTCTTCACCATTAGAAAGATCAGGTGGCAAATTATCTACTATCTAAGCTTCAGGCTGATCCAACGGTCGGACTGGGAGATATGAATTTTCAAAGTTTTGGGCTCATGGACCGCCGATGTCTAGGTGGCCATGGGTGATGGCTCCATGCCTTTGCCTGAGAAAAGAAAAAGGTTAGAGGTCTATGGTCAAGATCTGATGGGAGAAATATCCAAAAAGATCCTTGGTCTTAGGATTGCTTTGTCAGAGTGTGCTGACTAGGATAAAGGTACCTCTCCTTATTTTTTAGGTGATGTGAGATCCTTGTGTGCTAGCCATGGACACATGGTGATTCTCCATGGCTTTGTGGGTGATGTGACCACTAGGAGTACACCGTGAGAGCATTCTTTAGCTCTCTAGGTCGTGTGTCACTAGTCAGTCTGATTGTTAGGCTGAATTCCTCCCTTGTGTGAGATTGTGGACTCTAGCGTGTGAGCCTTAGCCTCCATGGCTAAGTGGTGTGGCTTGTGAGAGGGCTTACTTGCCCAAGCTCTAGCTCTATATGTACTCGATCATTTTAAGTGAAATTAAAACCATTCTTCAGCACAAGTGATGCCCTTCCAATCACACATGCTCGCTGCTCCAAGGTTCCCTCTCTCCACCAAATCAAATATCTAGGTCATGTGTGAGTACTCAGCGTGATTGCTACGCTTATTTCCTTGGTTGTGTGAGATTATGGACTCTAGTGTGTGAACCTTAGCCTCCATGGCTAAGAGGTGTGGTTTGTGAGAGGGCTGACTTGCCCAAGCTCTAGCTCTATATGTACTTCATCATTTTGAATGACTAAACAACCATTCTTGAGCACAAGTGATGCCCTTCCAGTTCGACCTTCTCGCTGCTCGAAGGCTCCCTCTCTCCTCCACTTCCAACAGCTGTTGCCTTGGATTGGCCACAAACGTGCTCACTTGTTCCACAGCATAGCAAAGATGATGATGTGTGCCAACTATTGTTGGAACTTGAGGAGAGAGGGAGCCTTGGAGCAGCGAGCATATGTGATTGGAAGGGCATCACTTGTGCTGAAGAATGGTTGTTCAATCAGTCAAAATGATGGAGTACATATAGAGCTAGAACTTGGGCAACTCAGCCCTCTCAGAAGCCACACCACTTAGCCATGGAGGCTAAGGCTCACACACTAGAGTCCATAATCTCACACAAGGGAGGAAATCAGCCTAGCAATCAGGCTGACCACTCACACACGACCTAGAGAGCTAGAGAATGCTTTCATGGCACACTCCTAGTGGTCACATAACCCACAAACCCATGGAGAATCGCCATGTGTCCATGGCTAGCACACAAGGATCTCATCTCACCTAAAAAGTAAGGAGAGGTACCTTTATCCTAGTCAGCACACTCTTACAAGGCAATCCCAAGACCAAGGACTTTTTTGGATATTTCTCCCATCAGGTCTTGATCCTGGACCTCTTGCCTTTTTCTTTTCTCAGGCTAAGGCATGGAGCCATCGCCCATGGTCACCCGGATATCGACGATCGATGACCCCGGAAACTATGAAAATTCATATCTCCCAATCCGACCGTTGGATCGGCCTCAAACTTGGACTGTGGACATTTTGCCACCTGATCTTTTCAATGGTGAAGTCAGATTGACAATCAGAGCATGCATCTGGTACTTTCCTGGAACTTGCTCCTGTGGACCTGAAACTTAGTGGGATGGCTCCTTTTCCAACAGTCACAACGCCAGCCACTTCCATGTTGAGCCTTGGTGATGCTTAGCGCTGCCGTTCGATGGCGGCGCTACCCCTGCTTCTGCTACTACTTCTGCAAGAAATCTGTCTGACAGAAAATGGACTGTAGATGCCAGCATACTGGGAATTGTGAAACACGGTGCCCAGCACTGGAACATTGAGCTCAAAACCTTTCAGATCGACCAGTAAAAGAGGGTCATAAACAGGGGATTTTAAAAGATATATCCTCTTGAAAAGAGGGTATGCTTCTACTCCTACTCCAACTCAGACCAGCCACCTTGTAAACGGCATTTCTCCCAAACAAATCAATGGAATGCAAATATTTTTGCTGGAAAAAAAAGCTAAGGAAAAATACTACGATTCGCATGTGCCACTTTTTAAATTTGAAAAAGAAACTAGAGAGGTATGCTCATCACAAAGCGACAGCCTAACTCAAAGAGAAGAGTGTAGCCCAGGCCGACCTCGTTTTGAGCATAATTCTCAATCCGACCATTGTATCTTCAAGATCTTAGGCTCATTAGAAAGCTTGTCTTTTGAGCTTGAAGATCTTGTGGTTGATTGTCAAATCTGGTGAAGATTTCACCCCACCCCGTTTCTCTCAAACTGGGAGAAATCTCACCCTTATGTGAGATTATGGACTCTAGAGTGTGAGCCTTAATCTGTATGGCTAAGTGGTGTGGCTTGTGACACGGCTGACTTGCCCAAGCTCTAGTTCTATATGTTCTCCATCCTTTTGAGTTATTCAGTAACCACTCTTCAGCACAAGTGATGCCCTTCCAGTCCCACGTGCTCGCTGCTCCAAGGCTCCCTCTCTCCTCCAGTTCCAACACTTGGTATCAGAACCAAGTTCTCCCACTTTCAGCCAGCACAGGCCGTCACTTTGAGAGTGACGGGTTGGGGTGAAAACTTCACCAAATTTGATAATCAACCACTTGATTCTCAAGTTTAAGAGACAATCTTGCCAAGGAGCTCAAGATTGCGAACATCCAACAGTCGAAAAAAGAGTTATGTTGAAAACGAGGTCGGCCAGGGCTACACTATTCTCTTTGAGTAAGACTGTCGCCTTGTGTTGACCATAACTCTCTCGTTTCTTCGTCAAATCTGAAACGTAGCACATACGAATTGAAGCATTTTTCCTAAGCTTTCCATTAGTGCAAAAATGTTTGCATTCCATTTGTATGTTTGGGAGAAAAGTCCTTTTCAAGCTAGCTGGAGTAGGAGCGGAACCATACCCTATTTTCAAAAGAGCATATCTCTAAAACTCCCGTGTTAATGACCCTTTATTATGGGTCGATCCAAAAGTTTTAGAGCTGAATTTTCCAGTGGCAGACTCAGTTTTTCAAAATTCCTAGTGTAGTGGCCTCTATAGTCCATTTTGTGTCAGACAGATTTATGGCTGAAGCAGCATCAGAAGCACGAGTAGTGCAGCTACTCAAGGACAGCGCTGAGCATCACCAAGGCTTAAAATGGCAGCACCAGGCATGGTAACAGCAGCCCAGCCCTTGGAGAGGCTGGAAGGACTTGCCAACTTCACGTTTTGGAAGATCCGTACCCGCCTCCTTTCAGAGGGGAGGGGCTTGTGGGAGGTGGTGAGCGGCTACGAGCACGCTCCGCCTCCACAGGCAAAAGGCATCACCATAGCAGATGTGGTAGCGGAGAGGACATCGCACAAAGGTACAGCAGATACAAGTTCATCTACAACTGTAGTAGCGGTATATGAGGAGTGGAAGAAGAATGACAAGCAGGCCTACAGGCTGCTTGTCAGCACCATCTACAACCCGCGTCTTCAGTATGTGAGTGACAAGGATACTGCAAAAGAGGGATGGAACACATTGTGCAAGAAGTATGAAAGCAAGGATTTTGCATTCCTCATGCTTTTGGAGGAGAAGATGATGGCGTTGAAAATGCAAGGTGGCGAGGAGATGGAGGCGTACTTGGACAAGGCAAAGGAGCTGGCGAACCAGCTGAAAGCGGCCAACAACCTTCTGGAAGACACACGCTTTGTCCTCCTCTTGCTGAGGGGACTCCCAACGAGCTATGACACGGTATAGAGACGTTGGAGTGCCAGCCGACTCTCGACCTCGACTTCGTCTGCACGCACCTGGTGCAGGTAGAACTTCATCGCAATGCAGCAAAGCGCAATGGCGGCAGTAGCAGTAGTGAAGCAGCTTTCATGGTCATGGGCTCACGCAACCAGCAGCAGCAAAAGTGTCTCCAGTACAGATGCAAGAAGAAGGACAAGTGCCACTATTGCCAGAAAGAGGGACACTATAAGAAAGAGTGCTTCAAGTTCAAGAAAGACCAGAAGGAGCAGCAGTAGCAACAGCAAAAGCAGCAATCTCCACAGCAATATAGTAGGAGTCACAGTAACGTCAGCAGCAGCAGTAGCAGCAGCAGAACCAGACCGGCATGCGTCATTTTGGCAAAATGAACGTTGCCAAGGAGGTACGCAACCACCTCTTCATGGCGTGGTACAAGGACTCGGGGTGTATGAAGAGTCTAACGCACTACAATGAGTGGTTTACGCAGCTACTCTCCTTTCCCCCCGTCAGATTACTTTGGGTGATGATCGGGTGGTGTATGCTGGGGGGATTGGGATTGTAGAGATGTGGTTGGAGACCCCACGCGGCATTGAAGTGGGAGTGTTCCATGGCGTGCTGTATGTGCTTGATTCTGTGTTCAACCTTCTCTTACTGTCCTCTCTCACCAACACACGACAGCGCGTCGTCTTTGACGATGACTATGGCTACATCTTTGACAAGGAAACATGAGAGGAGTTAGCCGGGTCGGTGGAAGAAGGCGATATGTACCGCCTGCTTGGGGCGACCAAGATCCCGCGCCAGCATAGCCTTTCTGTAGTGGTGTAGGCCACAGGTGGCAAAATCTGGCATGCGCGCTACGGCCATATCGGTATGCGTGCCTTACTGCAACTTCAAATGAAGCAGATATTGCGTGACTTGCCCACCATCTCTAACTTTGAGAAGGAGTTGTGCAGCGGCTGTTTGGAGGGGAAGCAGCATCGCGATGCGTTCTCTGGAGCAAGAGAGCGCGTGAAGGAGGTGCTTGAGCTGGTCATCATAGACTTGTGTGGTCCGATGCAGACTCAGAGCTTTGGAGGCTCTAGGTATTTTCTCACTTTCATTGTTGATTTCAGTCGTTACACTGCTGTGTACTTCCTTTCCCCTTATGACCAGTGCTTTGACAGGTTCAAGAAGTTCAAAGCCATGGTGGAGAACAAGACAGGCAAGAAAATCAAGGCACACGCAACGACCGCGTTGGAGAATACCTGAGCAAGGAGTTCCAGGATCATCTCGCAGTAGTAGGTATCAAGGCACAGCGCACCGCGCCATACTCGCCGTAGCAGAGTAGTGTAGTTGAACGCGCCAACCGTACCATCATTCAGTCGGAGTTCTCCATGCCATACGCGGCTCGGTTCACCTACGAGTTTTGGGCACAAGCAGTAAGCACTCCAGTTTACATCAAGAACCGCAGTCCAACCAAGGCTTTGGAGCAGATGACGCCGTACGAGGCGTGATTTGGCAAGGAGCTGAGCGTAGTTCATCTTCGCGCGTTTGGCAGCTTGGCACACATGCACGTGCCTAATGAGAAGCGACCAAAGCGGGATGCGAAGAGCGCGCGGATGGCAATCAAGGCGTATCGCCTCTACAAGAGGGATATAGGCCACGTCATCATCTCTAGGGATATCGTATTCAACGAGAGCAACGTCATTGTTACCAACATTGTCTGTGAAGAGGCAGCAAAAGCAGCAGCTGACGAGGCAGTGGGAGCACATATCCTTCCTGACCCAGTCTCCCTTGATCCTTCCTCAACTGTGACAATGGGAGAACCAGTCTACTCTCCCATGTCTGGTGCAGTAGATACAATGGCCTCATCGGCAGAAGGAAAGGAAGAAGATACACCACCATCAACAAGAGCAGTTGTAGCGGCAGCACTTTGTCAGCCGCCTGCAAACGCTCCAACACCAGGTCGGAGGTACCCTCTCTTGTTACGCTACAAGCCTGGTGAGCACGAGCATTACTGGATGCTCCAGAAATCTAACGAGATGAACGTCACACTTGCAGCAGACTCTGATGAGCCGACATTGTACAAGGAGGCATGGCGTCACCAGGTGCGGCAGATTGGATGCAAGTTGTACAATAGGAGATATAGTCGGAGCTCGACAACAGTACATGGGAGCTGACAGAGCGTCAACATTGACGTGAGGTGATCAAGTGCAAGTGGATGTTCAAGAAGAAGCGGGGAGCAGATAGCAACCTGGAAAAGTACAAGGGAAGGCTGGTCGCCAAGGGCTACTCGCAACAGGAAGGCATCGACTATACGCAAAACCTTTGCTCCTGTTGTAAAATTTGCCTTTGTGCTTACGCTCCTTTCCTATGTAGTAGTAGAGGACTTTGAGGTCCACCACATGGACGTCAAGACGGCGTTCCTAAACGGTGACCTGGAGAAGGATATTTACATGGAGCAGCCGGAGGGGTTCCTCATGCATCGCCAGGAGTATCTGGTTTGCAAGCTGCAGAAGTCGCTTTACAGCCTCAAGAAATCGTCGCGTGCTTGGAACCAGAAGTTGGATGCGGTGTTGCAGAGCATGGAGTTTGAGCGCAAGGACTGTGACTATAGCGTCTATCGCTGGCAGCATGGTCATGAGGTGCTCATCATCATCGTCTATGCAATTGACATATTCCTCCTTTCCAACAGCATGTCTGCACTGTAGGTATTCAAGGAGGCTATGCAAGAGCGCTTCCAGATGCCTCATCTCGGCAAGGCATCAAACTTCCTTGGTATCCAAATCACGCGTGACCGCAAATCACACTCTCTCACTACAACAGAGCCGCTATATCAAGGATGTCTTGCAGCGGTTTGGCATGACAGAGGCAAAACGCATCGACACACCGCCAGAGACGCGGCAGTACCTCATGAGCTTCAATGGAGAAGCAAATGCAGCTGAGCGGCAGAAGTCCAAAGCCCTGTCGGCAGCCTCATATACCTGATGGTTGCAACAAGGCCAGACGTCGCACATGCTGTTAGCGCTATTAGCCAGCACATGGCAAACCCCAGACCTGAGCAGCAGAAGGCAGTGAAGCGGATCTTTTGCTATCGTGCGGGAACCATGAACATCATCATCACCTACAACGGCAAGGACAATTACATCATCAGCTATACAGACTCTGATTGGGCTTCAAACCTTGAGGACCGCAAGTCCATCTTTGAACATGTGTTCCTCATGAATGCTGGGGCCATCAGTTCGTGCAGCAAGGGACAGGTGGTCGTGGCCATCTCAAGCACGAAAGCTGAGTACATCTCTCTCAGCTTTGGAGCCAAAGAAGCAGTTTGGCTTTAGATCTCATGGCAGAGATGAGTGGGAGTACAGCGGTTCCAGTTCTTGTGCGCATCGACAACCAGAGCGCAATCGCAGTCGCCAAGAATCCTGAGCGCGATGCACACACCAAGCACAATCACATCGCATATTACTTCATCAAGCACATGGTGTAGGAGGGTGCTATCAAGCTGGAGTTGACTCCAACCAACAAGCAGGTAGCTGATTTATACACCAAGCTAGTGACCCGTGAGAAGCAGCAGTTCTGCATGAAGGCATGTGGACTCAGCCCACTGTGACTGTGGCAAAGTGGGAGATTGTTGGGAAAGGAACCATCGTGCTCAGTTTCAGGTCCACAAGAGCAAGTTCGAAGAAAGAACTAGATGCCTGCTCTGATCGTCAATTCCTCTTCTTTATTGGAAAGATCAGGTGGCATAATGTCTATGATCCAAGATTGAGGCCGATCCAACGGTCGGATTGGGAGATATGAATTTTCAAAGTATTCAGGGTCATTGACCGCCGATATCCGGGTGACCATGGGCGATGGCTCCATGCCTTCGCCTGAGAAAAGAAAAAGGCAAGAGATCCAGGGTTAAGACCCGATGGGAGAAATATCCAAAAAGGTCCTAGATTCTTGGGTTTCCTTGTTAGAATATACTCACTAGGAAAAAAATGCCTAACTTTTTAGGCGAGGTGAGATCCTTGTGTGCTAGCCATGGACACATGGCGATTCTCCATGGGATTGTGGGTTATGTGACCACTAGGATTGTGCCATGAGAGCATTTTCTAGCTCTCTAGGTCGTGTGTGAGTCGTCAGCCTGATTGCTAGGCTGATTTCCTCCTTTGTGTGAGATTATGGACTCTAGTGTGTGAGCCTTAGCCTCCATGGCTAAGTGGTGTGGCTTGTGAGAGGGCTGACCTACCCAAGCTCCAGCTCCATATGTACTCCATCATTTTGAGTGATTCAATAACCATTCTTCAGCACAAGTGATGCCTTTCTACACCCACATACACGCTACTCCAGTTCCAACAAAAGTGGGACACGAAGAGCGCGCAGATGCTGATGATTAGCTACGACATGGCAAGTAAGGCGTATTGCCTCTACAAGAGAGATACAGGCCACGTAATCATCTGCAAGGATATTGTCTTCAACAAGAGCAACTTCAATGGCACCAACATTATCTGTGTGGAGGCAGGAAAAGCAGCAGCTGACGAAACACTAGGAGCAGATATTCTCCCTGACCTGGTCTCTCCTGACCCTTCCTCTACCGTGAAAGTTGGAGAACCACCATATTCTCCCATGTTTGATGTCCTTAATACAAAGATCTCATCGGTAGAAGTAGAGGAAGAAAATACACCACCATCACAAGGAGCAGTTGTGCCAGCAGCACCGCGCCAGCTTCTTGCTAACGCTCTAGCAACAGGTCGAAGGTACCCTCTCAGGGTGCGCTATAAGCATGGTGAGTGCGGGCATTTCTGGATGCTCTTAAAACCAGACCAGATGAACGTCGCAAGTAGCAGACTCTGATGAGCTGACGTCGTACAAGAAAGCAATGGCTACACCGGATGTAGCAGATTGGGCGTAAGCTGTGCAGCATGAGATACAGTCGGAGCTCGACAACAGTACATGGGAGTTCACTGAGCGTCCACCTAGACGTAAGGTGATCAAGTGCAATTCGGTATTCAAGAAGAAGAGGGGTGCAGGTGGCAACCTCAAAAAGTACTTAGAAGACTTATTCCAATGAGTATAATAGTATAATAATATAGTAGTATAATATTCAACCATTAGAGATTTGCAAGCACGTGTTTTGAGCTTCCCGAGGAGCAAGTATTCGCGGTCATCGACCATACTAGACCAAGAAGACTTACTCCAAGGGAGCAGTGCATGCCTAGTCCATCTTGTGCCTGTCTAAACATCAGCCATGGACAAGGAGCATATCAGGTCAAGAAACACTCTCTTGCACCTCTGTCCATTAGCTGTGAGATCTCTCCTCTCTCTAGTACTCTTGATCTCAGTCTTCGTCTGTTGCATTGACCATACCGATGCCGCGAGTACCTTCAAAGTGCAATTCGCTGTGGACCACCGTTGTTATGCAATCTACAAGCATCTTCCTGGTATCCACGTATTCCAGGTCCACGATCTCCTTTGTGACCAGGTCGCGTGAGTAGAGGTACCTCATGTTGATGTCCTTGGTCTGCTGAAAGATGACATCATCTTGTACCATTTTCATGGCGCTCTTGTTGTCGATGCAAACCTTTGTTACCATGGTTTGTGCCGCTTTCATCAAGGCAAGGAAACTGCATAGTCATTGTGTGTCCTTACATGCTTCTGACATGGCAATGTACTATACCTCTGTGGTAGAGAGGGAGACACAGTCTTTCTTTTTGCTTACCCAAGAGACTGCACCACCGTTCAAGAGGCATACAAAGCCCAAGGTGGACGTTCTCTCATCGATTCTTCCTCCCCAATCGGCGTCTGTATAGCACACCAACCGTATCCGATCAGATCCTTCTTGGCCTCAAAACAGGAATCCCATGTGATAGATATTCTGTAAGGAATGCATGATGCGCTTGATAGCTTAAGAGTGCTGTTGTTGGGAAAGGAGCCATCCGGCTCGATTTCACGTCAACAGGACCATGTTCGAGGAAAGTATCAAATGCCTACTCCGATTGTCGATCGGACTTCACCACTAGAAAGATCAAGTGGGAAAATGTCTACGATCCATGTTCGAGGCCGATCCAATCGTCGATATCAGGCTGACCATGGGCGATGGCTCCATGCCTTAGCCTAAGAAAAGAAAAAGGCAAGAGGTCCAGGGTCAAGACCTGATGGAAGAAATATCCTAAAAGGTCCTAGATTGTTGGGTTGCATTGTCAGAGTGTGCAGACTAGGAAAAAAATACCTCTCCTTACTTTTTAGGTCAGGTGAGATCCTTGTGTGCTAGCCATGGACACATGGCAATTCTCCATGGAATTGTGGTTTATGTGACCACTATGAGTGTACCATGAGAGCATTTTGTAGCTCTCTAGTGTTGGGAAAGGAGCCATCCGACTGAGTTTCAGGTCCATAGGAGCAAGTTCCAGGAAAATTCCTGATGCCTACTCTGATCGTCAATCTATCTTCATCATTAGAAAGATCAGGTGGCAAATTATCTACTATCTAAGTTTCAGGCTGATCCAACAGTCGGACTGGGAGATATGAATTTTCAAAGTTTTTGGCTCATGGACCGCCGATGTCTGGGTGGCCATGGGTGATGGCTCCATGCCTTTGCCTGAGAAAAGTAAAAGGTTAGAGGTCTATGGTCAAGATCTGATGGGAGGAATATCCAAAAATATCCTTGGTCTTAGGATTGCTTTGTCAGAGTGTACTGACTAGGATAAAGGTACCTCTCTCCTTATTTTTTAGTTGAGGTGAGATCCTTGTGTGCTAGCCATGGACACATGGCGATTCTCCATGGCTTTGTGGGTGATGTGACCACTAGGAGTGCACCGTGAGAGCATTCTTTAGCTCTCTAGGTCGTGTGTCACTAGTCAGTCTGATTGTTAGGCTGATTTCCTCCCTTGTGTGAGATTGTGGACTCTAGCGTGTGAGCCTTAGCCTCCATGGCTAAGTGGTGTGGCTTGTGAGAGGGCTTACTTGCCCAAGCTCTAGCTCTATATGTACTCGATCATTTTGATGGAATTTAAAACCATTCTTCAGCACAAGTGATGCCCTTCCAATCACACATGCTCGCTGCTCCAAGGTTCCCTCTCTCTACCAAATCCAACATCTAGGTCATGTGTGAGTACTCAGCGTGATTGCTTCGCTGATTTCCTTGGTTGTGTGAGATTATGGACTCTAGTGTGTGAACCTTAGCCTCCATGGCTAAGAGGTGGGGCTTGTGAGAGGGCTGACTTGCCCAAGCTCTAGCTCTATATGTACTCCATCATTTTGAATGATTGAACAACCATTCTTCAGCACAAGTGATGCCCTTCCAGTTCGACCTTCTCGCTGCTTGAAGGCTCCCTCTCTCCTCCACTTCCAACAGCTGTTGCCTTGGATTGGCCACAAACGTGCTCACTTGTTCCACAGCATAGCAAAGATGATGATGTGTGCCAACTATTGTTGGAACTTGTGGAGAGAGGGAGCCTTGGAGCAACGAGCATGTGTGATTGGAAGGGCATCACTTGTGCTGAAGAATGGTTATTCAATCACTCAAAATGGAGTACATATAGAGCTAGAGCTTGGGCAACTCAGCCCTCTCACAAGCCACACCACTTAGCCATGGAGGCTAAGGCTCACACACTAGAGTCCATAATCTCACACAAGGGAGGAAATCAGCCTAGCAAGCAGGCTGACCAATCACACACGATCTAGAGAGCTAGAGAATGCTTTCATGGCACACTCCTAGTGGTAACATAACCCACAAATCCATGGAGAATTGCCATGTGTCCATGGCTAGCACACAAGGATCTCACCTCACCTAAAAAGCAAGGAGAGGTACTTTTATCCTAGTCAGCACACTCTGACAAGGCAATCCTAAGACCAAGGACCTTTTTGGATATTTCTCCCATCAGGTCTTGACCCTGGACCTCTTGTCTTTTTCTTTTCTCAGGCTAAGGCATGGAGCCATCGCCCATGGTCACCCGGATATCGACGATCGATGACCCCAGAAACTANCTAGAGAATGCTCTCATGGCACACTCCTAGTGGTCACATAACCCACAAACCCATGGAGAATCGCCATGTGTCCATGGCTAGCACACAAGGATCTCACCTCACCTAAAAAGCAAGGAGAGGTACTTTTATCCTAGTCAGCACACTCTGACAAGGCAATCCTAAGACCAAGGACCTTTTTGGATATTTCTCCCATCAGGTCTTGACCCTGGACCTCTTGTCTTTTTCTTTTCTCAGGCTAAGGCATGGAGCCATCGCCCATGGTCACCCGGATATCGACGATCGATGACCCCAGAAACTACGAAAATTCATATCTCCCAATCCGACCGTTGGATCGGCCTCAAACTTGAACGGTAGACATTTTGCCACCTTATCTTTCCAATGGTGAAGTCAATTTGATGATCGGAGTATGCATTTGGTACTTTCCTGGAACTTGCTCCTATGGACCTGAAACTGAGCGGGATGGCTCCTTTTCGACAGTCACAACGCCAGCCACTTCCACATTGAGCCTTGGTTAGGCTTAGCGCTGCCCTTGGATGGCGGCGCTACCCCTGCTTCTACTACTACTTCTGCAAGAAATCTGTCTGATAGAAAATGGACTGTAGATGCCAGCATACTGGGAATTGTGAAACACGGTGCCCAGCAGTGAAACATTCAGCTCAAAACCTTTCAGATCGACCAATAAAACAGGGTCATAAACAGGGGATGCTTCTACTCCTACTCCAACTCAGACCAACCACCTTGTAAACGGCGTTTCTCCCAAACAAATCAATGGAATGCAAATATTTCTGCTGAAATAAAAAGCTAAGGAAAAATACTACGATTTGCATGTGCCACTTTTTAAATTTGAAAAAGAAACCAGAGAGATATGGTCATCACAAAGCGACAGTCTTACTCAAAGAGAAGAGTGTAGCCCTGGCCGACCTCGTTTTGAGCATAATTCTCAATCCGACCGTTGTATCTTCAAGATCTTAGGCTCATTAGAAAGCTTGTCTTTTGAGCTTGAAGATCTTGTGGTTGATTGTCAAATCTGGTGAAGATTTCATCCCACCCCGTTTCTCTCAAACTGGGAGAAATCTCACCCTTATGTGAGATTATGGACTTTAGAGTGTGAGCCTTAACCTCTATGGCTAAGTGGTGTGCCTTGTGAGAGGGCTGACTTGCCCAAGCTCTAGTTCTATATGTTCTCCATCCTTTTGAGTGATTCAGTAACCATTCTTCAGCACAAGTGATGCCCTTCTAGTCCCACATGCTCGCTGCTCCAAGGCTCCCTCTCTCCTCCAGTTCCAACACTTGGTATCAGAACCAAGTTCTCCCACTTTCAGCCAGCAGAGGCCATCACTTTGAGAGTAACGGGTTGGGGTGAAAACTTCACCAAATTTGATAATCAACCTCTGATTCTCAAGTTCAAAAGACAATCTTGCCAAGGAGCTCAAGATTGCGAACATCTAACAGTCGAAAAAAGAGTTATGCCGAAAACGAGGTCGGCCAGGGCTACACTCCTCTCTTTGAGTAAGACTGTCGCCTTGTGTTGACCATAACTCGCTCGTTTCTTTGTCAAATCTGAAACGTAGCACATACGAATTGAAGTATTTTTCCTAAGCTTTCCGTTAGTGCATAAATGTTTGCATTCCATCAGTATGTTTGGGAGAAAAGCCGTTTTCAAGCTGGCTGGTGTGAGCTAGAGTAGGAGCAGAACCATATCCTATTTTCAGAAGGGCATATCTCCAAAACTCTCCTATTAATGACCCTTTTTTATGGGTCGATCCGAAAGGTTTAGAGCTGAATTTTCCAGTGGCAGACTCAGTTTTTCAAAACTCCTAGTGTAGTGGCCTCTATAGTCCATTTTGTGTCAGACAGATTTATGGCTGAAGTAGCATCAGAAGTAGGAGTAGTGCAGCCACTCAAGGACAGCGCTGAGCATCACCAAGGCTTAAAATAGCAGCACCAGGCATGGTAACAGCAGTCCAGTCCTTGGAGAGGCTGGAAGGACTTGCCATCTTCACGTTTTGGAAGATCCGTACCTGCCTCATTTTGGAGGAGAGGGGCTTGTGGGAAGTGGTGAGCGGCGACGAGCGCGCTCCGCCTCCATAGGCAAAAGGCATCACCACAGCACAGGTGGTAGTGGGGAAGACATCGCAGAAAGGTACAGCAGATACAAGTTCATCTACAACTGCAGCAGCGGTATATGAGGAGTGGAAGAAGAAGGACAGGCAAGCCTACAGGCTGCTTGTCAGCACCATCTATAACCCGCGTCTTCAGTATGTGAGTGACAATGCTACTGCAAAAGAGGGATGGAACACATCGTGCAAGAAGTATGAAAGCAAGGATTGTGCATTCCTCATGCTTTTGGAGGAGAAGATGATGGTGTTGAAAATGCAAGTTGGCGAGGGGATGGAGGCGTACTTGGACAAGGCAAAGGAGCTGGCGAACCAGCTGAAAGCGGCCAGCAACCTTCTGGAAGACACACGCTTTGTCCTCCTCTTGCTAAGGGGACTCCCAACAAGCTATGACACGGTATAGAGACGTTGGAGTGCCAGCCGACTCTCGACCTCGACTTCATTTGCACGCACCTGGTGGAGGTAGAACTTCATCGCAATGCAGCAAAGCGCAATGGTGGCAGTAGCAGCAGTGAAGCAACTTTCATGGTCATGGGCTCACGCAACCAGCAGGAGCAACAGTGTCTCCGGTAGAGATGCAAGAAGAAGGACAAGTGCCACTATTGCCAGAAAGAGGGACACTATAAGAAAGAGTGCTTCAAATTCAAGACAGACGAGAAGAAGCAGTAGTAGCAAGAGCAAAAGCAACAATCTCCACAGCAATATAGTAGGAGTCACAGTAACGTCAGCAGTAGCAGTAGCAGCAGTAGAACCAGACCGGCATGCGTCATTTTGGCAAAATGAACGTCGCCAAGGAGGTACGCAACCACCTCTTCATGGCGTAGTACAAGGACTCGGGGTGTATCAAGAGTCTAATGCACTACAATGAGTGGTTTACGCAGCTGCTCTCCATTCCCCCCTGTCAGATTACTTTGAGTGAAAATCGGGTGGTGTATGCTGAGGGGATTGGGATTGTAGAGATGTGGTTGGAGACCCCACGTGGCATTGAAGTGGGAGTGTTCTATGGCGTGCTGTATGTGCTTGATTCTGTGTTCAATCTTCTCTTAGTGTCCTTTCTCACCAACACACGACAGCGCGTCGTCTTTGACGATGACTATGGCTACATCTTTGACAAGGAAACATGAGAGGAGTTGGCCGGGTCGGTGGAAGAAGGCGATATGTACCGCCAACTCGGGGCGACCAAGATCCCGCGCCAGCATAGCCTTGCTGTAGTAGTGTGGGCCACATGTGGCAAAATCTGGCATGCGCGCTACGGCCATATCGGTATGCGTGCCTTACTGCAACTTCAAACGAAGTAGATATTGCAGCATCGCGAGGCGTTCTCTGGAGCAAGAGAGCGCGAGAAGGAGGTGCTTGAGCTGGTCATCATAGACTTGTGTGGTCCGATGCAGACTCACAGCTTTGGAGGCTCTAGGTATTTTCTCACTTTCATTGATGATTTCAGTCGTCACACTGCTGTGTACTTCCTTTCCTCTTATGACCAGTGCTTTGACAGGTTCAAGAAGTTCAAAGCCATGGTCGAGAACAAGACAGGCAAGAAAATCAAGGCACACGCAATGACCGCGTTGGAGAATACCTGAGCAAGGAGTTCCAAGATCATCTCGCAGTAGTAGGCATCAAGGCGCAGCGCACCGCGCCATACTCGTCGTAGCAGAACAGTGTAGTTGAATGCGCCAACCGTACCATCATTGAGTCGGCGTTCTCCATGCCGTACGCGGCTCGGCTCACCTACGAGTTTTGGGCACAAGTAGTAAGCACTCCAGTTTACATCAAGAACCGCAGTCCAACCAAGGCCCTGGAGCAGATGACGCCGTACGAGGCGTGATTTGGTAAGGAGCTGAGCGTAGTTCATCTTCGCGCATTCGGCAGCTTGGCACACATGCACGTGCCTAATCAGAAGCGACCAAAGCGGGACGCGAAGAGTGCGTAGATGGCAATCAAGGCGTATCGCCTCTACAAGAGGGATATAGGCAACGTCATCATCTCTAGGGATATCGTATTCAACGAGAGCAACGTCATTGGTACCAACATTGTTTATGAAGCGGCAGCAAAAGCAGTAGCTGACGAGGCAGTGGGAGCACATATCCTTCCTGACCCAGTCTCCCTTGATCTTTCCTCAACTGTGACAATGGGAGAACCAGTCTACTCTCCCATGTCTGGTGCAGTAGATACAATGGCCTCATCGGCAGAAGCAGAGGAAGAAGATACACCACCATCAACAAGAGCAGTTGTACCGGCAGCACTTTGTCAGCCGCCTGCTAACGCTCCAGCACCAGGTTGGAGGTACCCTCTCAGGTTACGCTACAAGCCTAGTGAGCGCGAGCATTACTGGATGCTCCAGAAACCAGACGAGATGAACGTCACAGTTACAGCAGACTCTGATGAGCCGACGTTGTACAAGGAGGCATGGCGTCACCAGGTGCGGTAGATTGGATGCAAGTTGTACAATAGTAGATACAGTCGCAGCTCGACAACAGTACAAAGGAGCTGACTGAGCGTCGACATTGACGTGAGGTGATCAAGTGCAAGTGGGTGTTCAAGAAGAAGCGGGGAGCAGATGGCAACCTGGAAAAGTACAAGGGAAGGCTGGTCGCCAAGGGCTACTCGCAGCAGGAAGGCATCGACTACACGCAAAACCTTAGCTCCTGTTGTAAAATTTGCCTTTGTGCTTACGCTCCTTTCCTATGTAGTAGTAGAGGACTTTTAGGTCCACCACATGGATGTCAAGACGACGTTCCTAAACGGTGACCTGGAGAAGGATATTTACATGGAGCAGCCGAAGGGGTTCCTCATGCATCGCCAGGAGTATCTGGTTTGCAAGCTGCAGAAGTCGCTTTACAGCCTCAAGAAACCGTTGCGTTCTTGGAACCAGAAGTTGGATGCGGTGTTGCAGATCTTTTGGTTTGAGCGCAGCGAGTGTGACTATAGCGTCTATCGCTGGCAGCATGGTCATGAGGTGTTCATCATCATCGTCTATGCAATTAACATACTCCTCCTTTCCAACAGCATGTGTGCACTGCAGGTGTTCAAGGAGGCTATGCAAGAGCGCTTCCAGATGTCTCATCTCGGCGAGGCATCAAACTTCCTTGGTATCCAAATCACGCGTGACCGCAAATCACGCTCTCTCACTACAAGAGAGTCGCTATATCAAGGATGTCTTGCAGCGGTTCGGCATGACAGAGGCAAAACCCATCGGCACACCGCCGGAGACGCGGCAGTACCTCATGAGCTTCAATGGAGAAGCAAATGCAGCTGAGCGGCAGAAGTCCAAAGCCCTGTCGGCAGCCTCATATACCTGAAGGTTGCAACAAGGCCAGACATCGCACATGCTGTTAGCGCTGTTAGCCAGCACATGGCAAACCCCAGACCTGAGCAGCAGAAGGCAGTGAAGCGGATCTTTCGCTATCGTGCAGGAACCATTAACATCGTCATCACCTACAACGGCAAGGACAATTACATCATCAGCTATACATACGCTGATTGGGCTTCGAACTTTGAGGACCGCAAGTCCATCTCTGGACATGTGTTCCTCATGAATGCTGGGGCCATCAGTTCATGCAGCAAGCGACAGGTGGTCGTGGCCATCTCAAGCACGGAAGCTGAATACATCTCTCTCAGCTTTGGAGCCAAGGAAGCAGTTTGGCTTTACCATCTCATGGCACAGATGAGTGGGAGTACAGCGATTCCAGTTCGTGTGCGCATCGACAACCAGAGCGTAATCGCAGTCGCCAAGAATTTTGAGCACGATGCACACACCAAGCACAATCACATCGCATATTACTTCATTTGGCACATGGTGTAGGAGGGTGCTATCAAGCTGGAGTTTCTTCCAACCAACAAGCAGGTAGCGGATTTATACACCAAGCTAATGACCCGTGAGAAGCAGCAGTTCTGCATGAACGCATGTGGACTCAGCCCACTGTGACTGTGGCAAAGTGGGAGATTGTTGGGAAAGGAACCATCGTGCTCAGTTTCAGGTCCACAAGAGCAAGTTCGACGAAAGAACCAGATGCCTGCTCCGATCGTCAATTCCTCTTCTTTATTGGAAAGATCAGGTGGCAAAATGTCTATGATCCAAGTTTGAGGCCGATCCAACGGTCGGATTTGGAGATATGAATTTTCAAAGTATTCGGGGTCATTGATCGCAGATATCTGGGTGACCATGGGCGATGGCTCCATGCCTTAGCCTGAAAAAGAAAAAGGCAAGAGATCCAGGGTCAAGACCCGATGGGAGAAATATCCAAAAAGGTCCTAGATTCTTGGGTTTCCTTGTCAGAATATACTCACTAGGAAAAAAATGCCTAACTTTTTAGGCGAGGTGAGATCCTTGTGTGCTAGCCATGGACACATGGCGATTCTCCATGGGATTGTGGGTTATATGACCACTAGGATTGTGCCATGAGAGCATTTTCTAGCTCTCTAGGTCGTGTGTGAGTCGTCAGCCTGATTGCTAGGCTGATTTCCTCCTTTGTGTGAGATTATGGACTCTAGTGTGTGAGCCTTAGCCTCCATGGCTAAGTGGTGTGGCTTGTGAGAGGGCTGACTTACCCAAGCTCTAGCTCCATATATACTCCATCATTTTGAGTGACTCAATAACCATTCTTCAGCACAAGTGATGCCTTTCTACACCCACATACACGCTGCTCCAGTTCCAACAAAAGTGGGACACGAAGAGCGCGCAGATGCTGATGATTAGCTACGACATGGCAAGTAAGGCGTATTGCCTCTACATGAGAGATACAGGCCACGTAATCATCTACAAGGATATTGTGTTCAACAAGAGCAACTTCAATGGCACCAACATTATCTGTGTGGAGGCAGGGGAAGCAGCAGCTGACGAAACACTAGGAGCAGATATTCTCCCTGACCTGGTCTCTCCTGACCCTTCCTCTACCGTGAAAGTTGGAGAATCACCCTATTCTCCCATGTCTGATGTAGTAAATACAAAGATCTCAACGGCAGAAGCAGAGGAAGAAAATGCACCACCATCACAAAAAGCAGTTGTGCCAGCAGCACCGCGCCAGCTGCTTGCTAACGCTCTAGCAACAGGTCGAAGGTACCCTCTCAGGGTGCGCTATAAGCGTGTTGAGTGCGGGCATTTCTGGATGCTCTTAAAACCAGACCAGATGAACGTCGCAAGTAGCAGACTCTGATGAGCTGACGTCGTACAAGAAAGTAGTGGTTGCACCGGATGCAGCAGATTGGGCGCAAGCTGTGCAGCATGAGATACAGTCGGAGCTCGACAACGGTACATGGGAGTTCACTGAGCGTCCACCTAGACGGAAGGTGATCAAGTGCAAGTCGGTATTCAAGAAGAAGAGGGGTGCAGGTGGCAACCTCAAAAAGTACTTAGAGGACTATTCCAATGAGTATAATAGTACAATAATATAATAGTATAATAGTCAACCATTAGAGATTTGCAAGCACGTGTTTTGAGCTTCCCAAGGAGCAAGTATTCGCGGTCATCGACCATACTAGACCAAGAAGACTTACTCCAAGGGAGCAGTGCATGCCTAGTCCGTCTTGTGCCTGTCCAAACATCAGCCATGGACAAGGAGCATATCACGTCAACAAACTCTCTCTTGCACCTCTGTCCATTAGCTGTGAGATCTCACCTCTCTCCAGCAGTCTTGATCTCAGTCTTCGTCCGTTGCATTGACCATAGCGATGCCGCAAGTACCTTCAAAGTGCAATTCGCTGTGAACCACCCTTGTTATGCAATCTACGAGCATCAACCTGGTATCCACGTATTCCAGGTCCACGATGTCCTTTGTGACCAGGTCGCGTGAGTAGAGGTACCTCATGTCGATGTCCTTGGTCTGCTGAAAGATGACATCATCTTGTACCATTTTCATGGCGCTCTTGTTGTCGATGCAAACCTTTGTTACCACGGTTTGTGCCGCTTTCATCAAGGGAAGGAAACTGCATAGTCACTGTGTGTCCTTGCATGCTTCTGACATGGCAATGTACTATACCTCTCTGGTAGAGAGGGAGACAAAGTCTTTCTTTTTGCTTACCCAAGAGACTGCACCACCGTTCAAGAGGCATACAAAGCCCGAGGTGGACTTTCTCTCATCGATTCTTCCTCCCCAATCGGCGTCTGTATGGCACACCAACTGTATCGGATCAGATCCTTCTTGGCCTCAAAACAGGAATCCCATGTGATAGATATTCTGTAAGGAACGCATGATGCGCTTGATAGCTTGCGAGTGCTGTTGTTGGGAAAGGAGCCATCCGGCTCGATTTCACATCAACAGGAGCATGTTCCAGGAAAGTATCAAATGCCTACTCCGATTGTCGATCGGATTTCACCATTAGAAAGATCAAGTGGGAAAATGTCTACGATCCAGGTTCGAGGCCGATCCAATCGTCGATATCCGGCTGACCATGGGCGATGGCTCCATGCCTTAGCCAAAGAAAAGAAAAAAACAAGAGGTCCAAGGTCAAGACCTGATGGAAGAAATATCCTAAAAGGTCCTAGATTCTTGGGTTGCATTGTCAGAGTGTCCAGACTAGGAAAAACATACCTCTCCTTATCTTTAGGTGAGGTGAGATCCTTGTGTGCTAGCCATGGACACATGGTAATTCTCCATGGAATTGTGGTTTATGTGACCACTAGGAGTGTGCCATGAGAGCATTTTGTAGCTCTCTAGTGTTGGGAAAGGAGCCATCCGACTCAGTTTCAAGCCCATAGGAGCAAGTTCCAGGAAACTTCCTGATGCCTACTCCGATCGTCAATCTGTCTTCATCATTAGAAAGATCAGGTAGCAAATTATCTACCATCTAAGTTTCAGGCTGATCCAACAGTCGGACTGGGAGATATGAATTTTTAAAGTTTTGGGCTCATGGACCGCCGATGTCTGGGTGGCCATGGGTGATGGCTCCATGCCTTTGCCTGAGAAAAGAAAAAGGTTAGAGGTCTATGGTCAAGATCTGATGGGAGAAATATTCCAAAAGATCCTTGGTCTTAGGATTGCTTTGTCAGAGTGTGCTGACTAGGATAAAGGTACCTCTCCTTATTTTTTAGGTGAGGTGAGATCCTTGTGTGCTAGCCATGGACACATGGCGATTCTCCATGGCTTTGTGGGTGATGTGACCACTAGGAGTGCACCGTGAGAGCATTCTTTAGCTCTCTAGGTCGTGTGTCACTAGTCAGTCTGATTGTTAGGCTGATTTCCTCCCTTGTGTGAGATTGTGGACTCTAGCGTGAGAGCCTTAGCCTCCATGGCTAAGTGGTGTGGCTTGTGAGAGGACTTACTTGCCGAAGCTCTAGCTCTATATGTACTCGATCATTTTGAGTGAATTTAAAACCATTCTTCAGTACAAGTGATGCCCTTCCAATCATACATGCTCGCTGCTCCAAGGTTCCCTCTCTCCACCAAATCCAACATCTAGGTCATGTGTGAGTTCTCAGCGTGATTCCTACGCTGATTTCCTTGGTTGTGTGAGATTATGGACTCTAGTGTGTGAACCTTAGCCTCAATGGCTAAGAGGTGTGGCTTGTGAGAGGGCTGACTTGCCCAAGCTCTAGCTTTATATGTACTCCGTCATTTTGAATGATTAAACAACCATTCTTCAGCACAAGTGATGCCCTTCCAGTTCGACCTTCTCGTTGCTCGAAGGCTCCCTCTCTCCTCCACTTCCAACAATTGTTGCCTTGGATTGGCCACAAACGTGCTCACTTGTCCCACAGCATAGCAAAGATGATGATGTGTGCCAATTATTGTTGGAACTTGAGGAGAGAGGGAGCCTTGGAGCAGCGAGCATGTGTGATTAGAAGGGCATCACTTGTGCTGAAGAATGGTTGTTTAATCACTCAAAATGATGGAGTACATATAGAGCTAGAGCTTGGGAACTCAGCCCTCTCACAAGCCACACCACTTAGCCATGGAGGCTAAGGCTCACACACTAGAGTCCATAATCTCACACAAGGGAGGAAATCAGCCTAGCAATCTAGCTGAATACTCACACACGACCTAGAGAGCTAGAGAATGCTTTCATGGCACACTCCTAGTGGTCACATAACCCACAAATCCATGGAGAATCGCCATGTGTCCATGGCTAGCACACAAGGATCTCACCTCATCTAAAAAGTAAAGAGAGGTACCTTTATCCTAGTCAGCACACTCTGACAAGGCAATCCTAAGACAAAGGACCTTTTTGGATATTTCTCCCATCAGGTCTTTGTTGGAACTTGAGGAGAGAGGGAGCCTTGGAGCAGCGAGCATGTGTGATTGGAAGGGCATCACTTGTGCTGAAGAATGGTTATTCAATCACTCAAAATGATGGAGTACATATAGAGCTAGAGCTTGAGCAAGTCAGCCCTCTCACAAGCCACACCACTTAGCCATGGAGGCTAAGGCTCACATACTAGAGTCCATAATCTCACACAAGAGAGGAAATCAGCCTAGCAATCAGGCTGACCACTCACACACGACCTAGAGAGCTAGAGAATGCTCTCATGGCACACTCCTAGTGGTCACATAACCCACAAACCCATGGAGAATCGCCATGTGTCCATGGCTAGCACACAAGGATCTCACCTCACCTAAAAGGCAAGGAGAGGTTACTTTATCCTAGTCAGCACACTCTGACAAGGCAATCCTAAGACCAAGGACCTTAGACATTTTGCCACTTGATCTTTTCAATGGTGAAGTTGGATTGACGATCGGAGCAGGCATCTGGTACTTTGCTGGAACTTGCTCCTCTGGACCTGAAACTGAGCGGGATGGCTCCTTTCCCAACAACTATGGCATACATGAGGCTACCAATGGTAGACTGGTAGGGAATGTTCTCCATCTCACGTTGTTTTGCTTCTGTGCTGGTGCTCATGGAGGAGGAGAGCTTCATGTCTGTTGTCATGGATGTGGTGATGGACTTGCAGTCCTCCATGTTGTAACGCTTGAGGACGTCCATGATGTACTTGGTCTAGTTCAGCTCGATGCTACGTGCTGCTCAATTCCGGTGGGGGCTATTCCAAGGTAGAACTCGAGCGAACCCATGTCCTTCATGTTGAACTTGTTGCTGAAATCTGTCTTCAACTTGTTCAACAGCTTGACAGATGATAAGCAGATGATCAGGTCATCTACGTACAGTGCATCCAACATCAAGGTTTGCTCATCCTCCCGCACATAAACACTAGGGTCATTCTGGCAGTGCGTGAAGGTGAGCCTGGCCATGAAGCCGTCCATCTCCTTGTACCACATTCTTGGGGCTTGTTTCAGCCCATAGAGTAGTTTGACCAGTTTACAAATCTTGTCATTTGGAGCTTTCACTCCCTTGGATACGTCCATCACCACTTCTTTGTCTAGCTGCCTGTAGAGGAAAGCTGTTTTGACATCCATCTGGTAGATATCCAGATTTTTTGCAGTAGGGATGCCTTATACTCTGAGCCTGCACGCTGGAGAAATCCCTTCAGTTCAACTATTGCCTAGTACTTGTCGATAGTACCATCCTGCTTGAAAATTTTCCGGAGTACCCACTTTGGCCCCACCACATGTGCATTTGGAGGCCTGTCTTCTTTAACCCATGTTTCATTCTTTTCAATGGATGAGGTTTGCTATCCAGAGCTTCTGTTCGCTTGGCCACATCTGGCATGTTCATTGCCTATGTTATGGTCACAGGCTCTCCCTCAGCCAAGCATAACCAGCTGAGTCCAGTTTATTCTGCACTCTCAACATCGTACTTGGACATAGGTTTCTTCTGGTGCGTACTACGCCGCAATGTTCTGATGGTACTTCAAGGCTTAGTTGCTTCTGTTGCTCCTCTACGGCCACTGATCCGTTGTTAGAGGAAGAGCCACTATCGCTGTGTCAGCCTGTATAGCTTCTCTATCAGTGATACCATCCTTAACTTGTACCATCTTCCAGTTTTTTTATGCCTGATCACCTGATTTGAGCAATACAACTCACTCTCCTGATTTGGGAGCATAGGTACGATCGAGCAACTCTCCCTTAACGAGCGTCCTTTCATCAAACTTGACATTGTGGCCACTGATAAGCTTGCTAGCTGCTTGGTCCCACAGCCTGTACGCCTTGTGTACAGTGTCATATCCGACCATTACTCACTTACAAGTACGTGCATCTAGCTCGCCACATCCTTCTCTTGCTTCGACCTTTGCCTAGGGAGTACAACTAAAGACCCTCAAATGTGAGGCATCTGGCTTCTTCCTTGACCAAGCCTCTTGTGTCGTCCTGAGCTGCTTCTCTTGCTGCTTCTTACCACGCCTTCCAAGCGTGACTGCTAGAGTGAGATTCACAAGGTAGCAAGCAGTTCTTGAAGCTTCAGCCCGGAAGCGAGCTTGGAGTTTTGCGTTGAAGAGCATGCTTCATGTCATGCCAAGAATAGTCTGGTTCATCCGCTTGGCAATGCCATTACTTTCGGATGAGGTAAGGCGTGGTGGTCTGGTGGTTGATGTCGTATTGGCAGAACCAGCCTTTGGACGCCTCATACTCGCCACCATTGTCCATGCGTAGTGCCTTGAACTTCTGGCTTGTCTTCCACTCTACCATCGCAACAAACTCTGGCGGCTTCTCCTTGACCTCTCCCTTTGTCTTGAGGAAGAAGATCTTGCGACTGTGGTCATCGGTGAAGGTCAAAAATACCTGTTGCTGCCGTTTCTAGGGCTGTGGTATGGTCCGCACACATCAGAGTGAATCAGGTCGAAGATTCCTGCCGCATGTTGCCCATTACGCTCAAAGGGTTTTCTCTTTGCCTTGCCTTGAAGGCATGGCTCACACATCTTTTGCACTTTCCCTCATCCTTGGCCTTGCATCCCTACATCCCATTAATCACTTTTTACTGCTGCATAGCTTGTAGTATGCTACGAGCCACATGGCCAAACTTCCTATGCCACAGCTAAGCATCTGTGTCGGAATTGGCTGCCATGGTGACGCCTTGTGGTTCAACATCAGGCTTTGGACACTTAAGCTCTTCAACCGCTGCGTATCCCTCGTTTGTACTCTCAAGCACTTTGGTCTATAGCACGTAGAGCCCATCAACTCTTGGGACCTGTGCGACACGATTCTCCTTGGGATAGGAGATCTTGATGTCCTTCTTGATAATGACAGCCTCCTCCTCCGTGAAGACGACCGTGATGGCGTACTCCGTGATTTAAGAAACTTACAAAAGGTTTACCGTAAAAGACGGCATGTAGATGATGTTCTCCATCTTCAAATCTTCTTTAGCACCGCTCACGTTGATGCTAATAAACTCATCTCCCTCGCCTTGCGCATGGACAAGGCTGCGGTTGGCATACTTGAAGCTGTTGGGAAAGGAGCCATCAGGCTCAGGTTCAGGTCCGCAAGAGCAAGTTCCGGGAAAGTACCAGATGCCTACTCCGATTGTCAATCCCACTTCACCATTGGAAAGATCAGGTGGCAAAATGTCTACGGTCAAAGTTTGAGGTTGATCGAACAGTCGGATTGAGAGATATGAATTTTCAAAGTTTCGTAGGTCATGGACCGTCGATGTCTGAGTGGGCATGGGTGATGGCTCCATGCCTTAGCCTGAGAAAACAAATAGGCAAGAAGTCCAGGGTCAAGACCTGATGGGAGAAATATCCAAAAAGGTCCTTGGTCTTAGGATTGCCTTGTCAGAGTGTGCTGACTAGGATAAAGGTACATCTCCTTACTCTTTAGGTGAGGTGAGATCGTTGTGTGCTAGCCATGGACACATGGCGATTCTCCATGGGTTTGTGGGTTATATGACCACTAGGAGTGTGCCATGAGAGCATTCTCTAGCTCTATAGGTCGTGTGTCAGTGGTCAGCCTGATTGCTAGGCTAATTTTCTCCCTTGTGTGAGATTATGGACTCTATTGTGTGAACCTTAGCATCCATGGCGAAGTAGTATGGCTTGTGAGAGGGCTGACTTACCCAAGCTCTAGCACTACATGTACTCCATCATTTAGAGTGATTGAAAAACCATTCTTCAGCACAAGTGATGCCCTTCCAATCTGTTGGGAAAGGAGCCATCCGGCTCAGTTTCAGGTCCACAATAGCAAGTTCCAGGAAACTACTAGATGCCTGCTTCGATCGCCGATCCAACTTCACTATTGGAAAGATGAGGTGGCAAAATGTCTACAGTCCAAGTTTGAGGCCGATCCAACAGTCGGATTGGGAGATATGATTTTTCGAAGTTTCGGGGGTCATGGACCGTCGATGTCTGGGTGGGCATGGTTGATGGCTCCATGCCTTAGCCTGAGAAACGAAAAAGGCAAGAGGTCCAGGGTCAAGACCTGATGGGAGAAATATCCAAAAAGGTCCTTGGTCTTAGGATTGCCTTCTCAGAGTGTGCTGACTTGGATAAAGGTACCTCTCCTTACATTTTAGGTGAGGTGAGATCCTTGTGTGCTAGCCATGGACACATGGCAATTCTCCATGGGTTTGTGGGTTATGTGACCACTAGGAGTGTGCCATGAGAGCATTCTCTAGCTGTCTAGGTCGTGTGTGAGTGGTCAGCCTGATTGCTAGGCTGATTTCCTCCCTTGTGTGAGATTATGGACTCTAGTGTGTGAGCCTTAGCCTCCATGGCTAAGTGGTGTGGCTTGTGAGAGGGCTGACTTGCCCAAGCTCTAGCTCTATATGTACTCCATCATTTTGAGTGATTGAACAACCATTCTTCAGCACAAGTGATGCCCTTCCAATCACACATGCTCGCTGCTCCAAGGCTCCCTCTCTCCTCAAGTTCCAACATTTGGTATCAGAGCCAAGTTCTGCCACTTCCAGCCAGCACAGGCCGTCACTTTGAGAGTGACGGGTTGGGGTGAAACCTTCACCNAGGAGTGTGCCATGAGAGCATTCTCTAGCTCTCTAGGTCGTGTGTGAGTGGTCAGCCTGATTGCTAGGCTGATTTCCTCCCTTGTGTGAGATTATGGACTCTAGTGTGTGAGCCTTAGCCTCCATGGCTAAGTGGTGTGGCTTGTGAGAGAGCTGACTTGCCCAAGCTCTAGCTCTATATGTACTCCATCATTTTGAGTGATTGAACAACCATTTTTCAGCACAAGTGATGCCCTTCCAATCACACATGCTCGCTGCTCCAAGGCTCCCTCTCTCCTCAAATTCCAACACAATCACACATGCTTGCTGCTCCAAGGCTCCTTCTCTTCTCCAGATCCAACATTTGGTAACAAAGCCAAGTTCTGCCACTTTCAGCCAGCACAGGCCGTCACTTTGAGAGTGACGGGTTGGGGTGAAACCTTCCCCAGATTTGATGATCAACCATGGGAACAACTTTCCAACAAGTCCAAAATCACAAAGATCCAACGGTCGGATTGAGAGTTATGCTCAAAACGAGGTCGGCCAGGGCTACACTCTTCTCTATGAGTAAGACTGTCGCCTTATGATGACCATAACTCTCTCGTTTCTTTGTTTAATTTAAAACATAGCACATGCAAATTGTAGTATTTCCCTAAGCGTTCCATTTGTGCAAAAATATTTGCATTCCATTGATTCGTTTGGGAGAAACACCGTTTACAAGCCGGCTGATCTGAGTTGGAGTAGGAGCAGAAGCATATACTGTTTTCAAGAGGGCATATCTTTTGAAATCCCTAGTTGGTGACCCTGTTTTATGGGTCCATCTGAAAGGTTGTGAGCTGAAGTTTCGAGTGGTGGGCTCAGTTTTTAAAAATTCGTAGTCTGCTGGCATCTACAGTCCATTTTCTGTCATATAGATTTCTGGCAGAAGCAGCAGCAGAAACAGAGGTAGCGCCGCCATCCAAGGGCAGCGCTCAGTATCACCAAGGCCCAAAATGGCAGTTCCTGGCGTTGCAACAGCAGCCCCGCCTTTAGAGAGGCTGGAGGGATGCGCCAACTTCACGTTTTGGAAGATCCGTACCCATCTCCTTTTGGAAGAGAGGGGCTTGAGGGAGGTGGTGAGCGGCGATGAGCCGGCTCCACTTCCACAGGCAAAAGGCATCACCGCAGCGCAGGTAGTGGCAGGGAAGCCGCCGCAAAAGGATGCAGCTCATGCGGATTCTTCTGCAGTTGTACCAGCGACGTATGAGGAGTGGAAGAAGAAGGACAGGTAGGCCTACAGGTTGCTTGTCAACACTATCTCCAACCCGCATCTTCAGTACATGAGGGGAAAGGCTACTACAAAGGAGGGGTGGGACACATTGTGTAAGTAGTATGAGAGCAAGGATCGTGCATTCCTCATGCTTTTGGAGGAATAGATGATGGCGTTTAAAATGCAGGGTGGTGAAGGGATGGAGGCGTATCTGGACAGGGCAAAGGAGCTGGCGAAGCAGCTGAGAGCGGCCGGCAACTCTGTGGAAGAGACACGCTTCATCCTCTTCCTGAGGGGACTCCCAACCAGCTACGACACGGTGCGAGGGACGCTGGAGTGCCAGCCAACTGTCGACCTCGACTTCATCTGCACACACCTAGTACAGGTGGAATTGCATCGCAATGCAGGAAAACGTAATGGCGGCAGCAGCACTGAAGCAGCTTTTGTGGCCACGAGCTCACGCAACCAGCAGCAGCAGCAGTAGTCTGGGTAGGAGAAAGGCAGAAAGAAAGGCAAATGCCACTACAGCCAGAAAGAGGGACACTACAAAAAGGATTGTTTCAAGCTCAAGAGGGACCAGAAGGAGCAGTAACAGCAATAGTCATCGCAGCAACAGCCGCAAAAGCAGCAGCAGCAGCAGCAGCAGTCACAGCAGCGTCAGCAGCACCTGCACCAGCAGCAGCAAAACCAGGCTGGTGTGCACCACTTTGGCAACATGAATGTGGCGAAGGAGGTGCACGACTGTCTCTTCATGGCAACTCTGACATGTCGCAAGTAGAGAAGGCGGATCTCACATGGTACAAGGACTCAGGGTGTACCAAGAGCCTCACACATCACAAGGAGTGGTTTACACAATTGCTGTCCATCCCTCCCCGTCGTATCACTATGGGTGATGATCGGGTGGTGTATGCTGAGGGGATTGGGATTGTGGAGATGTGGTTGGAGACCCTACGTGGCATTGAAGAAGGAGGGTTCCATGGTGTGCTGTATGTACCTCATGCTACATTAAACCTCCTCTCAGTCTCTTTTCTTACAAAAACAGGACTTTGACGTCGTCGATGATGACTATGGCTACATCCTCAACAAGGATACAGGAGAGGAGTTGGCCAGGTCAGTGAAGGAGGGCGACATGTACCGCCTGCTGGGGGCAATCAAGATCCTACGTGAGCAGAGTCTTGCACCAGTGGTACAGGTGACAGATGGCGAGATCTGGCATGCACGCTACGGCCACATCGGCATGCGCTCCTTGCAGCAGCTTCAAGCAAAGCAGATGGTACGTGACCTGTCTACCATCTCTAACTTTGAGCAGCAGTTATGCATCGGCTGTTTGGACGGGAAGCAGCACAGGGAGGCATTATCTGGAGTAGGGCAGCGTGCGAAGGAGGTATTGGAGCTGGTCCAAATCGACTTGTATGGACCGATGCAGACCCAGAGCTTTGGAAGTTCTAGGTATTTCCTAACCTTCATTGATGATTTCAGCCGTTACACTATTTTGTACTTCCTTCTTTCCAAGGACCAGTGCTTTGACATGTTCAAGGAGTTCAAGGCCATGGTGGAGAACCAAGCTGGCAAGAAGATCGAGGCACTGCGCAGCGACCGCGGTGGAGAGTACCTAAGCAAGGAGTTCCAGGACTACCTCGCAGTAGCTGGCATCAAGGCGTAGCGTACCGCGCCGTAATTGCCGCAGCAGAACGGTGTAGCAGAATGCACCAACCGTACTATTGTGGAGTCGGCGCGCTCCATGCTGCACGTGGCTCGCCAGACATACGACTTCTGGGCTAAAGCCGTGAGCACTGCAGTCTACATCAAGAACCGCAGTCCAATGAAGGCGCTGGAGCACATGACGCCGTACGAGGCGTTGTTCAGCAAGAAACCAAGCGTGGGTCATCTCAGAGCATTCGGCAGCCTGGCGCACATGCACGTATCCAAGGGAAAGTGGCAGAAATAGGACGGAAAAAGTGCGTAGATGCTGATGATTGGCTACGACGTGGCAAGGAAGGCCTATCGCCTCTACGAGAGGATTACAGGCCACGTCATCATCTCCAGAGATGTCGTCTTCAACGAGAGCAACGTCATCGGCATAAACATTGTCTGTGATGAGGCAGCAGAAGCAGCAGCTGAGGAGACAGTGGGAGCACAAATCCTTCTTGACCCAGTCTCTCCCGATCCTCCGTCTATTGTGACAGTGGGAGAATCACTCTACTCTTCCATGTCTGATGTTGCAGATAGAGCAGCCTCATGGACAGAAGCAGAGGAGGGAGATTTAGTACCACCAACAGCAGCAGTTGTGCTAGTAGCACCGCGCCAGCCGCCCGCTAACGCTCCAGTACCAGGTCGCAGGTACCCTCTTAGGGTGCGTTACAAGTCTGGTGAGCGCGGCCATTTCGAGATGCTGCAGAAACCAGAACAGATGAACATCCTAGTTGCAGCAGATTCAGAATAGCTAACGTCATACAAGGAGGCCATGGTTGCACCAAATGCAGCAGATTGGGCGCAAGCCGTGCAGCAAGAGATACAGTCGCAGTTGGACAACGACACATGGAAACTGACTGAGCGTCCACAAGGACGTAAAGTGATCAAGTGCAAGTGGATGTTCAAGAAGAAGCGGGGAGCAAATGGTAACCTGGAAAAGTACAAGGCGAGGCTGGTCGCCAAGGGCTACTCGTAGCACGAGGACATCGACTACACAGAAATTTTTGCCCCTGTTGCAAAGTTTGCCTCTGTGCGCACGCTCCTCTCTTATATAGTAGCTGAGGACTTCGACGTTCACCACATGTATGTCAAGACGGCATTCTTGAATGGTGACTTGGAGGAGAAGATCCACATGAAGCAGCAAGAGGGGTTTGTCATGGATGGCCAGGAGCACCAGGTCTGCAAGCTGTCGAAGTCGCTGTACAGCCTCAAGCAAGCGTCGCGTGCTTGGAACCGCAAGTTGGATGCGACATTGCAGTGCATGGGGTTTGAGGGTAGCGAGTGACTATAGCGTGTATCACTAACAGCATGAGCATGAGATCCTCATCATCATAGTCTACGTCGATGACATGCTCCTCCTTTCCAACAGCATGTCTGCACTACAGGAGTTCAAGGAAGCAATGCAGGAGCGCTTCCACATGTCTGATCTGAGGGAGGCATCATACTACCTCGGTATCGAGATCACGCGTGACCGCAAGTCACGCTCTCTCTCGCTCCAGCAGAGCCGCTACATCAAGGATGTTTTGCAGCGGTTTGGCATGGCAGAGGCAAAACCCATTAGCACGCCGTTGGAGACGCGGCAGTACCTCGTGAGCATCAATGGAGAAGCAGATGCAACTAAGGGGCAGAAGTACCAATGCGTCGTCGGCAGTCTCATGTACCTGATAGTGGCAAGCAGGCCGGACCTCGCACAGGCTATTCCCGCTGTGAGCCAACCTATGGCAAATCCCGGACCTCAGCACCAAAAGGCTGTGAAGCGAATCTTCCGCTACCTTGCTGGAACCATTAATATCCGCATCACCTATAACGGCAATGAGAATAGCATCATCGGCTACACAGATGCAGATTTGGCTTCAAACCCTGAGGACCATAAGTCCATCTCTGGACATGTGTTCCTCATGAATGGTGGGGCCATTAGCTGGTGTAGCAAGCAACAGGTGGTCGTCGCCACCTCGAGCACAGAAGTTGAGTACGTCTCTCTCAGCTTTGGAGCCAAGGAAGCAGTTTGGCTTCAGCGTCTCATGGCAGAGATAAGTGGGAGTGCAGCAGTTCCAGTTCCTGTGCGCGTCGATAACCAAAGCGCAATAGTACTCTCCAAGAATCCTAAGTACCATGCACGCACCAAGTACATTGACATAGCATATCATTTCATCAGGCGCATGGTACAAGAGAGTGCTATAAAGCTGGAGTTTACTCCAACCAGCAAGCAGGTCGCTGATTTCTGCACAAAGCCAATGACCCATGAGAAGCAGCAGTTCTCCATGAAGGCATATGGATTCAGTCCACTCTGACTGCGGCAAAGTGGGAGATTGTTAGGAAAGGAGCCATCCGGCTCAGTTTCAGGTCCACAAGAGCAAGTTCCAGGAAAGTACCAGATGCCTGCTCTGATCGTCGATCCAACCTCACCATTGGAAAGATCACGAGGAAAATGTCTGGTCAAAGTTTGAGGTCGATCCAACAGTCGGATTGAGAGATATGAATTTTCGAAGTTTCGGGGGTCATGGACCGTCGATGTCTGGGTGGGCATGGGAGATGGCTCCATGCCTTAGCCTGAGAAAAAAAAAGGCAAGAGGTCCAGGGTCAAGACCTGATGGGAGAAATATCCAAAAAGGTCCTTGGTCTTAGGATTGCCTTGTCAGAGTGTGCTGACTTGGATAAAGGTACCTCTCCTTACTTTTTAGGTGAGGTGAGATCCTTGTGTGCTAGCAATGGACACATGGCGATTCTCCAAGCGTTTGTGGGTTATATGACAACTAGGAGTCTACCATGAGAGCATTCTCTAGCTCTCTAGGTCGTGTGTGAGTTGTCACCCTGATTCCTAGGCTGATTTCCTCCCTTGTGTGAGATTATGGACTCTAGTGTGTGAGCCTTAGCCTCCATGGCTAAGTGGTGTGGCTTGTGAGAGGGCTGACTTGCCCAAGCTCTAGCACTATATGTACTCCATCATTTTGAGTGGTTGAAAAACCATTCTTCAGCACAAGTCATGCCCTTCGAATCACACATGCTCGCTGCTCCAAGGCTCCCTCTCTCCTCCAGATCCAACAGAAGCGACGTTCTACGTCTACAATGGAGATGAACCCATCCTTCTCCCTTGTTGAGTGGTATTTCGTACCAGTGTCGAGACCGTAGGCTCCAAGCTTGAGCAAAGCCGCTCCTTTGGGTTGCCGGCGTGCTCTCAGCCATCATGATCATCAACTATGGAGATGAACCCATCCTTTGGTTCCCTTCCAAATGCCCTCATATCTACCACCATGATCTCTGTCTTCTGTCTTGGGAGCTGTGCACTCCCGTACCCAATACCCAAGCTTGCGACAGTTATGACACTTCCCAGGACGCTTTCAACTCTTTCCACCGCTACCATTGCCTTTTCCTCCACCGCGATCGCTTACGCTGGTGCTCTAACCAGAATAGGAATTGTTGCCACGACCACCGTTTTGTGCAACGTAGGCTGAAATATTAGTCTCACTACCGCTGTGACCCATGGCCTCGTTCTGTACGTACTCGGACACTACCTCATCCTTCAGATCCCCCTCCTTCCAACCGCCAAAGACGATGATCAAAGGATCCCAGATTATGAGGAGGTTCATGGCTTGCATGTTGGTGTTAATTTCCCAGTTGTTTTGGGTCACTTACTCGAGCAGTCCTTCAAACTACAAGAGGAAGTCCGGAATCGACTCTCCGTCACTCAACCTCATTGAACTTAGCTTTTGAAGGATGAAGAGGCAATTTGCAAGAGCCGTTGATTAGTGTACACGTGCAAGCTTTTCATAAGTCTTCGAAGTATGTGTGATACCTTGGAGATGGACATGCTGTGACTCATGCACTCATATCACATGAATAGCAAGCGCCATGTCATTTTTGACATCCCACGCTTCATATCCATGATCTGTTTTTGAAGGTTCAACCTCTTCTCCAAGGAATATCTTCAAGTAGCCATGTACCCTCATGACAATCTGAAATTGCCATCTCCATAAGGGGAAACCAAACCGTGTGAACTTTGACATTCCACGATTAACCTGCTCTAGAGTGAGCGTTGCAGGTGTTGTCATACTACTTGTCTGCTTCTCTGCTTCTTTCTGCTTCTCTGCTTTGTTGAGGCCGACGTAAGCTGATGTAGGTTGTGTGCTAATGATTTAAAAGGTACAGAACTATCGCCTACTCCTTAGCCGCTGATTACCTATAAAAAAAAGAAGTTGCAAACTAGCAAATCCAGGGACGTCCCTCTAAGAGCAGAGCTTATCTTGGTGAGGACCCAAGGGTTGTACCTCCAAGCTTTGCTGAGTGCGAGTACCCGCCGTTGGAGCTGATGGAGTAGATGGAGCAGATGGAGCTGATGGAGCTGATGACTGGTGTAAGATAGAGGGGTAAGAGAGTGCGTAGAAGCGTGCCTTACAACTAGTCAGCGAGAGCCCATAACCCTTTGTCAACCTACTTCAGGCGACGGTCTACAAAACGGGTTCTGACACAATGGTTCTCACCGACCACTCTTGGTATTGCAACGAAGAGATGATATCACCCTCAGAGCCAAGGTTCTAGACTGAGCAGTTCATAGGAATCACTTCCTTACACTGTGTCCTAGCACGTGGTAACTTTAGTGAGTAGTGAATTCCTGGGACTTAGACCAACCAATGCTTCTTTAGTCTCTGCCTATGGTGGACAACTCTTTTTAGAGTCTCAAGGATAAGAACTATACTCAATGACATGCAATTGACAGGTTCTTATAGTCCTACAGTCACCCTTTAGCCTAGGTACGCAATGGCTCCTTGGATGGGCCACTTTTGGAGGCAATCTGGATTGCGTCATCCCCCCTGCCTATATGGCACTCTGTGTGACTGCCAAATGGTGCCAACCACCAGGAAGGACCTTGGAATGTTCTAAGATGTCTCTTAGAACCTTATTGTCCCCCTTTTCGTCACAAAGAAAATTAGTCACAGGACTCGGATTTGACCCAATGACCTCTCACTCTAGAGACTAATTTTAAAATATCTAAGCCACAAGATGTTGTTGTTGGAACTTGAGGAGAGAGGGAGCCTTGGAGCAGCGAGCATGTGTGATTGGAAGGGCATCACTTGTGCTGAAGAATGGTTGTTCAATCACTCAAAATGGTGGAGTACATATAGAGCTAGAGCTTGGGCAAGTCAGCCCTCTCACAAGCCACACCACTTAGCCATGGAGGCTAAGGCTCACACACTAGAGTCCATAATCTCACACAAGGGAGGAAATCAGCCTAGCAATCAGGCTGACCACTCACACACGACCTAGAGAGCTAGAGAATGCTCTCATGGCACACTCCTAGTGGTCACATAACCCACAAACCCATGGAGAATTGCCATGTGTCCATGGCTAGCACACAAGGATCTCACCTCACC